>ML776666.1:1828351-1913291 GCA_009831015.1 Picea engelmannii
AAATTGCGAAATGATTAACTTAAGCCTTAAAATTTCGTATTAGTGAATTAATTAATCAGGATTAAGGACTAACTTCCAAAACATGATTAATTCAGTTATGGGTTATCGTTGAACCTGTATTATTAAGTTATTAAGTTAGTCCTTAATAACCCCGTTATTAAGTTAGTCCTTAATTCACTAATTCAGGATTAATTCAGTTATGGGTTATCGTTGTACCCGAAATAATCCCGTTTTGAGATTTCGGGGATTGTGTTGACATGAGGTATGTTATCGTTCAACCACGTATCCCGAAATTGCAATATGATTAATGTAATCTTTAATAATTAGTAACTCCCATATTTCAGGAAATCGGGAATCGAGATTCCGCGATTGGAAATGCATTAAAACATATGTTCTCAGTAAACCCCGAACCTCAAAAAACTTTTAAAGGTTAGTCTTAACTCCTTTAGGGTTTAATCTTTTTGTGATTTAAAAAAAATAACTTTACAGCAAGCGCATCAGGACTTTTATAACACTTTTGGTTTTTTTTTGCCTTTAATTATTTAAAGAATAAAGTTTGTCGGGATTTCGGTACCGAACTTTTGGAAATGATAATGAGGGTTATGCTTCGTGAAAAGCCGAAACTCGAAAAATGAAGGTTTTAGTTTTGAAGAAAAAAAATTTAATATATGTTTCAACATAGGCTCCAATTGGGGACCTCATCTCCTTGTGGGACGAGGAGAACAGGTAGACTTAGTGCCTTTATTGGGTAAATGGAGTCAATGGCTTCTTTCTGTAGAACTTGTTTAGGAAGGGGATACAGAGGGAAAAAGATATTTCACGTTTACTTCTGAAAAGCTTTTCAAAACTCTCAACGATGTAAACTCAGCTGCATTCACATTCATGATCTTCTCCTTCTCGCTACTAAATTTAAGTTTGATTTAAGATGATCAAAACAATCCTAGGAAACCCAACAAATCTTGCGGGATTTTGGCTTGCATCAAATGAAGTAAATTTCATGTTTTTTTTTTAATTGGGGAGCCCTGTCTGGATTTGGGATGAAGATCTGGTTTCAAAAAGGCTGGTAACCAGAATAGAGTTAAATTTATGTATGACAACCTTACAAATACCTCATATATTGCTTCACTGGCAACGAGCCTGTTCAATACCCCGGTGAAGTTATCTGTCCCTTTTTACTGAATTTCCTTTCACCACTTCAAATCATAATTATGCATTTAACCTCAGATATTGCTTCACTGCCAGCGAGCCTGTTCAGTACCCCAGTGAAGTTATTTGTGACTATCATTTGGGGGCAGCCGAATCTAGATAAAATATTCTCTTTTAAAAAATCTATTACCACCAAATCTGTAGCCTTTCTAGTTGGGATAGCCTCCACCCATTTGGTGAAGTAATTTGTTGCAGTCAGGATCCATCTATGCTGAGTGCTAGAATGAGGATTAATTTTTCCTATGAAATCTAATCCCCATTGCTGATAAGGAGCTTCCATTTTGACTGGAACCAACGACATCGCTGGGAGCTTATGCTTACCTGCGAACAATTGGCAAGGGTTGCAAGCTCGGACCTTGGCGTTGATGTCCGAGAAAAGTTTAGGCCAATAATACCCTGCCTTCAGGATCTTATAAGCCGTTGCCCTCCAGGCGTGGTGTCCTCCACATAGTCCTTCGTGAAATTGGCTTATGACCTTTTCTGTTCTGATTCGACCAAACAAACCAACAGGAAGCCAAGAGGGTCCTTCCAATACAATTGTCTGTCAGATATACAATATTTGACCGCATGTAGCTTCAACGTTCTGACTTTAGATGAGGTCAAGTCATTTGGGCACTTCAAGGTCAACAGGTAGGACACTATGTCTTTGTACCACTATGATAAAGCAAATTTCTCTGCGATTCTGATTTTAGCTATTTGTTCATCGAGTTCGTTAATGTCCACACACTCTTCACTTCTCTGTAAGCCATTTATCCCGAGAGCTCTGAAATTTGATTCAGCTAAGAGTTTAGCTAAACCTTGCCCCTTCACTAGTTTCGTTGGTTTAATCTCCAAATTGAATTCTTGAATTTTGGCAAGCCACCGTCCTCTTTTGCCATCACTGTCAGATTGAACCAAAATATCTTTTACGGAGCTAGTGGGTATGTATGCAATCACCTTAGAATGCAACACATAGGTTCTGAAAGCCTTTAACGCCTTCACCATAACATATGCTTGTTTTTCCATTATATTATATCTAAGTTCGGCGTCTCTAAGACTTTTGCTAAAAAAGGCTATCGGTTGCTCGAAACCTTATTCATTTTTTTGGAGGAGAACCGCGACGAGTGTGTGTTCGGAGACAAATGAGAAAATAAGAAAATCCTTTAGATAATCAGGGCTTGCTAGTACGGGTGCCTCACTTATAACCTTTTTGATGCGTGTGAACGATACTTTAGCTTCCTCTATCCATTTCACTTCGCTGTTTTTCTTTAGCATATCTGTGATCAATTTCACGATTTCAAAAAAGTTTGGAATAAATCTCCTCAAAAAATTTATTTTTCCTAAGAATGACTGAATCTCTTTTACATTCCTAGGAATATTTATTGTGTCTATAGCTTCAACTCTTTTAGGGTCAATTCTAATTCCATCTCGAGACACAATATGGCCCAAAAGTTTACCTTCTTGCATAACGAAGTGAGACTTTTTGGGGTTTAAAGACAAACCAAATTTATGACATTTTTCAAACGTCTGCTTGAGATGTATCAAATGATCTTTATCAAATTTAGAAAAAATGGTTAGATCATCTAGATAGATAACCACAAATTTGTCTCTTTCGCCAATGAAAGTGACATCCATGGCCCGTTGGAAAGTAGCACTTGCATTCATCAAAACAAAAGGCATCTTATCATACATAAATGTACCCCAAGGGGTGGTAAAGGCTGTCTTTTCTTTATCGTGTTCACAGACGACGATTTGATTGTACCTAGAAAAGCCGTCGATCATTGACATCCTATTTGCCCCAACTACTTTTTCTAAAACATGATCCATTTTGGGTAGGGGGTAGTTATCTTTGAGGGATGACTTATTAAGATTTCTGAAATCGACACAAAGTCTAATTTCCCCGTTTTTCTTTCTAACCAAGACCAGGTTTGCTACCCAATCAGAGTATCTCAATGATACAATTATTTTTGCATCCAAGAGTTTTTTGACTTCCTTTTCGATCACAGGCAATAAAATAGGATTAATTTGTCTGAGTTTTTGTCTAAATGGTTTGACACCAAGCTTCAGGGGTATCTGATGTTCAATCACAATGGTGTCATACGTTCTCAGCTCTTCATAAGACCAAGTGAACCTGTCCTTGTACTTTCTAAGCAACTCCGCGTACTTACTTTTAGTTTCTGGGGATAAATATTTGGATAGTTTCACCAACCGAGGGTTTTCTTTAGTACCTATGTCACAGTATTCAACCTCTTCAGGTTGAGGCTATAGAGTGGATTTTGAAGGGATATCATCTTGATTGAATAATCTTTCCAAGGGAATCAGGCCCTTGGGGATCTGGTTATTTTTAAGAACAAGCATTCGGTGATTCATGATTTTATTGTGAAACTCTTGAGGATCCTCTCCTTCCTGCATGATCCAAATGGTGTCATTTTGGTTTTCTTGGTCAGCGTGCATTTCGACAAACTCGTCTATAGATTCCAAAAATTTGCGAAGCTGTTCATCATCCTCAAAGACTTGACAATGCTGTATGTTATTCGGTATAGAAGGCCGATGCCTCATTTGTATGTGATATTTTAGTTTAAACGCAGTGGGAGGTGTGAATGTTGAGGTTGCTTTGGCTAACACATTAGCCTGTTGGTTTTCAGTTCTTGGAATGAAATGAACCCTAACGGAGGAGAAGAAATTGTCAATCAGATCCCAGACGCAATTCCTGTAGGACCTCAACCTAGGATGTTTGTCTTGGTACTGTCGGTTTACCTATTTTATGATTAGCTCGACGTCACCAAAGACTTCGAGGTTTTTTATTTTCATTCTCCTAGCGGCTTCTAAACCTAGCACTAAGGCTTCATACTCGCATACATTATTTGTGAAGTCCACATTCCACTGTAGTCTATATGAAAAGGGGATTACAAATTGATCATCAGGAGCCACAAGGAGTGCTCCAGCTCCAGCTCCAAGGTAAGATTAAGCACCATCAAAATACATATTCCATACACCAGTGCTATATACATTTTTTTAAATTTTTTCTTTTTCTGTTTTTTCTTCTATACAACTTTCGTTTATACCTACCTCAAAATCATCATCAATAGATAAGATACAATTTCCTAAATCTTGATCAACAATATATACAGGGTGGTTATTTGGGTTATGTGGATCACCTACCATGAATGCCAACCTAGTCTCTCTGTAAAGACGCGTGTATTGTCCTCCAAAAACTGGAATCGTAGCATATGTCATGTCAAGCTGAAGAGATCCTCCAAGCTTGGCACCCCATGACCTAGATAACAACATACCATACTTCGGAGGGATGTCGACGACCACTACATCCATAAGAATGCTTTTTGCGGGTATTGTGCCAGATTGACCACCAGGTCTTTAATCATACCTATGCATTTGGCCTTTCTTGAATCAAATGAATATAAGTCTCCATATGGCCTAGTAATTTCGAGACCTAACTTCTCCATAATGTCTTTTGGCATCACATTGTGGGATGCTCCAGAATCTAGCATACAATTATGAAGTAGGTGGTCAAACAAGGTCAACGTGATATAGAAGGGGGCAACAATGTCTCTTGCACCTTCGAAATGCAGAGCAAAAACTATGTTTGGCTTGTCATCTTCTAAGTTGATGACATCGGCTTGGGTTTCGTCTTCTGAAAAGCTAATCATCTTAGAAATTTGTTTTCTGTATATGGGATTTTTATCCAGTTCAACATGTGGGATAGGGATTTTGATTTTATTTATTTCGTTTTCTAGATTAAAATTTCCCAAGGCCTTGTCGCTCTCTATGTTTGGGGCCTCCATTCCTTTCTTTTCAGCTTTTCTTTGTGGCGCAGACTTGATTTCAGTCATAGGAACTTGTGTTTTCTCAGTGGGTGTTCCTACTGACATTGACTTGACAGGTTGTGTGTCAGCGGTTTGGGTTTTTGCAGTTTTTTTCTCAGCAACCTTTGCAACTGCTTCATCAGTTTTGCCTCTAGGCAAAATCTTTTTTGTTGGGGCGATTGGAAGACTCTTGTTCCTAGGTATTAAATTATATTTCTCATGTAGTTCGGCTATAATATCATCCGCGATATCCTGATAGGCCAAATCTTCAGACGTATCATTGCTAACATTGTCTTCCGATCTACTTTCATTGTTTAAAGATTTTTCGTAATCTTGTCTTGATAAATAGGGTGATTTATTATCGTCGCCAAGATTATTTATATCCTCATCAAATTCTTCAAAATCTTCTAGATCTTCCTCTCCAATGAAGTTTTCACTTCTGAAGGGGGTTGGGATCTTTTGATCTTCATTTTTAATTGTTTTCTGTGGGGCCTGAGGATCAGGATTCCTTCTAAAATCCTTCCTAGGGATAATGAAAATTATCCCTTTTTGATTTATCTAGTTCCATTTTTGAGATCTTATTTGAAAGTTCTCTAATTACCCTAGCCATCTCGTATATTTTATCTCCCAAGGATTTACCTGATCCTGAGGATCCACCTTGTTCTTTGAATTTCCTATTTTCTTTATTCCCAGTTTCTATTTTAGCTTTTACTTTCCCTGATGCCATCAAGTTTGATTCAATATCAAGAGCATCATCTTTCATTTTGGTGAGATCTGTTGATCTCCTTTCTCTCAATAATAGAGCGAAATCAGGATCAAAGGCTCCAGCAAAAGTCACCTTAGCTGCGGGTTGAGAAGGTTTGACCTCGACCGAGATTTTATTATACAACTTGTTAAACCTTTGCGTGAACTCGAGAACTGATTCCGAGTTTTTCTTTCTAAGGGCTCTGAATTCAGTTAGGTAATAGAGGTGGTCTCTCCTCTCCCCCCATTGTCTGATAAAAGCGTTTTCAAGCTCTTTGTAAGATCTTAGAGATCCGATTGCTAAAGCTAGGAACCAGGTTCTTACCTGTCCTTCGAAAGTCTGAACGAGGAGTCTAGAATAGACATCTTCATGTTATATTCCGAGAATGTCGGCAAATTGGTCAAAAAAGTTTATGTGCTCTTGAGCGGTCAAATCTCCTTCACCTGTAAATTTGGGAAGGCTTTTCATATAATTTTTGGGAAGATCGTGTAGGGGAACTGGGAGGACAAGGGGGGCATATCTAGTAGCTAGTTTAGTAAAGATTCCAGGAAGCAGTGCTTGGCCACCTACTGGTCCTCCTGGGGCACCACCTCCAGCTCCAACACCTCCATGTGCGGCCATTGATAGATTTAAGGCTGAAGCTTAGAATGTGTGAGGAGAAGATTCACGGAAATCTGGGGAAAAAACTTCAGGAAAAGAGAACGTATCGTATGAGAGGGGAAGCGAGACGAATCTCTCAAGTGTTTCCGTAACGTTCAACTATGTAAAATCAGGTTGACAAATAGTATGTATGGGTGAAAATATTCGTCTAAGGGATCTTTGTGATTTTAAAATATTTTCCGGATCAGAGACTTGTGAGGTCTGCTTGTCGTCCAGATTCTTTTTGGTGTTCTTTTGGCTAATAGCCAGTTTACTTATCGTGGAGTCGCCAAGTGAAAAATAAAGGTAGCCTTAGAAGGTTTTCTATCTTTGTTCACTATCAAAGAAAGAAAGTGTCAATGTCGTTCTTCCCAGGGAAAAGTTTCGTTTCTTCGTTCCCTGGCAATGGCGCCAAAACGATGTTGTTCTTGAGTTTATACTTTAAGGATTTAAAGTATACTGTCAAGGCATCCAAAAAAATAAAGAGAATTAAGGAGTAAGAATCAATTACGAAGGGTAAATCAGAGTTGGTTTCTCAACTGTCTCTGTCTAGCTTCCCATTGTTCTTGGATGTTGATTTCTCTCTCAATAACTGCCCATGAACGTTCTAATTCAACTCAAGTAGTTGCTGTTTGCAGGATAGTATTAAATAAGTTCAAAGCAATGCTAGTTTGATCCTGTAGGCTGGGTTCTACGTTAGGTCGTCTATTACTTGGGACAGTCATGAGGATTAAAATTTTATTAAATTATAAAAAGTTTTAGAAATTTTGTTGCTTCAGTTTTATGGAATGAAATAGAAAAGGAATTTTGGAACTCAAAATAATAACATGATAACAGTAAAGGCCATTTCCTGTACTCGAAGTAATTTGAGAATATTAAAATAAACACAAAGAAACACTGTTGGAGAATATCAGGCTTTAATCTTGAAGGAATCTCATATCATAACAAAAGAAGGGAAGAAAAACAAAATTTCTAATGAATTATAAGATATAACCATCCAACTGACTTATAGGTCTTGAAACTGCTGATAGAAATCATAGAGGAAAAACTGTAAATGATTAGATAATTAAATAAATTCAAACTACAGTAGAATTTTGAATTAAACTATAGAAGATCATTCATTAGAAAGACGTGTAATAAAAGATATTGAAAACAGAGTGAAGGAACACATAGCTTCAAGGTGACAGAATTCAGAATCTCATCTGCATCATCTATATTATTATAAATCAGAAAACTTCTAATACAATTGGCTCCCCAAAAACAAAATCCTTTTCTCAGTCTTGTGAAATTATATTTATACATGATCACCCAACCTTTTTTCTATTGGTAATTAACTAATTTCCAAAGACTAACGATTACATGAATATGAAATAGTGAACCATTTCTATTTCTATATTTATCTTCTTTGATTAATTTCGATGATGAAATTTTCAAAATAATACTTTAATTCTTTGATGATGAAACTGCTTCTTCTCTTTTGAGATAATCGATACATTTTCCAAGGAGGCGCACCAATACTCTAGGAGCCTCTGGAATATCGTTTGCCTCGAATAGGAAGAATTTTCTCTGTAGTCCTGGTAGATGGTCGTCAACTATCTTTCCTGTAAACTTAATGGTTTGTAACTTTAAATTAGGCCTCACCATCCACCTGTTAATCTGTGTAACATCAATTTCTTTTATCTGTGAGATCTCTACCTGATCTTCTTTCAGCTCCTCCTTGAATCTTAACTGATGGTTACCAATGTTAATTTCCCCTAATAATCCAGGACAATTGTCTTTTCCAAAGTTCAACGAATCCTTATCTAAAAGATCAAAAATTGCTTGGCAATCATCGTTAACCTCTTTGGTTATTTTTTTGTTTTGGGCGAGGCTTGCCTCCCAAACCTTGAGTATTATATCCCCTTTGATATGTTCTGAAACAGATAACTTGTGAGTCTTTCCAATTTCCTCTTTTGCTGAAAGAGTCATTGCCTTTTGAAAAGTGGTTCTGGCTACTTTTGTCTCTCTCTCCTTTAGGAGAATATTCTCCAAGGATCTGCTTGTCTTCTGAAAGTAAGTTTGAATAATTTCTAGCTTAGAGATCAATCCCTGTTGCTCTTTTTCTATTTTTGCATGAATTTCCAAAGCCTGGGCTTGAAAAGCTTCCATTTCTACCACTAGATTTTGGATTGAACTCATCTTGTTCTATAATTGTTTATTCATTTCCTGTTGCTGTAGGACTTGTGCTTGAGTGACCTGTATTTTTTGATTTGCTTCCTCTAAGCTTGCTTTCATTTTTTGAATCTCTTGAATGTCATTTAATCTATCTCGTTCTAGATCCTTTTCTATATCCCAACTGATATTTCTTTCAGTCTCTTTTAATTGACCCTGTAACTGAGCTATCCTCTGATCTTTCTGCTCCAAAATAGTTGTCAAACTACCCACATAGTATAAATTCACCGACGATAAAGCTCCCATTGTGCTCGCTATTTCTGTAGCAAATTCTCCCTCTTTAAGTTTTTGTCCATCAATAATGATCTTATGTTTTTTATCATCATATCTCCTCTTGGATGCATCTCTTGTTTCAGGATAGCCTTCTTCTTTTTACTGAAAAAATAATTGGATGAAGGAATCTCATCCCTAGAAATAGGTTCAATATCACTAACGTATAGATCTCCCTCGTGGGGGTTTCCATAAGTAGATTGCAATGGAGTCAAAGAAGTAATGGGACTTCCAAGTTCTGTCGATGCTGGTCCTCCTACTTTTTTGGGAAAACTCTCAGGGATTTCTGAGGGTGTTTCCAACTCCTTTCCTTTCCCTGCCTCTGATTTTTCTGTCTGAGGGACTTCTGTTTCTTGTGAAGGAATTTCACTCTCCTTCATTTTCCCCTTTGTATTTTCTTTATCCTGTACATCTTTTTCAAAGCCTAGGGGAGGCCCTTCCTGCTCTGGAAGAGGGGTCGTGGATTCACCTTGCAAAATTTTTGGCAAACAACTTCGCCTGTGACTTTGGAAGGACATAAAACTAGTATGTAGGTCGGGTGATAAGGCCCGTACCCTGTTCAATGCCTCCTTATAAGTTTTAACCTCCTTGAATATATCATCATAAACAAATGTTTCGTGCTCATAAGCTTTCAAATTACAGTGCATCAAATGTTTGCTTACTAATTGATAAGGGTCATGCTTTCTATGCTCAATATCTACCAGTTTTATTTCTTCTAGTGCTTCAACCTCCACTTTAGAATGGCCGAGGTTTAGTAATGAAAATTTCCCGACATACACAGGGAAAATTGGCCAGGATTTCTTTTGAGCTGCCTTTAGCTCTATTCCAATACCACCTTTCACTATTTGATGTGCTACCTCCCTTAATACCAGTCTGTCCGGGAGGAATTTCGGAAGTTCATGAGGGGGGATTGAGCACCCATAAACCCTAATGTAAGAGAAGTTTTCATCAACAAACCAATAAGCTATTKCTTTGTGATTTCTTGAGACTGACTCAGAAATGCAAGGGGGTTCACAGCCATAAAACATTTTATGCATTGGAATTATTATAAAATGATTTTTTTTGTAAAATGCATTCTTAGCATTTTCTTCCCATAGCACAGAATGATACTCGTGAATGGGTTCGGGGTAAGTTATGTTCCAACTCCAATTCATCAGGGGAAAAGGAGTCACAAAGCAGATTGCGTCTATAATGTACGCTGACATGTAAAAGGCCACTGGCTGACCTTTAGATCTTGCAACTTTGTAATTTGAAACCTCTTGAGCTAGGTTATCAGATAGTATCTTACTCCAGTTGAAAGTGTATCCTTCTGAAGATTCTTCTAAAAAAGGCACCCATTCTGCAGGAAAATGGCATGGATTCTTTTTCCCGAAAAGTCTACACAACATAATGGCTACATAGACCATGTATTCGTTCAAAGATGCTGTGGCATAAACTCCATGGTTATCATCCCTAAACTTTGATGGACATCTCCACCATTCTCTAATTAAATCAGGATAAGTTCGGTCTGCCTCAGTACACTCTTTCCTTTGAAATTCAGCTAAAAACTCGGCATTATAAGTGTACTTAGGATTTGGTGAGAGTTTATACATTACTTGTATGTGTTCTGGCCTGAATGAGCCGACAACGACCCCTTGATCATTTAAAATGCTCCTCGTTGGAATATCAACCTTTTCCAAGGCCCAATTGATCATGTCGTTGTACGCCATAAGCCGAGGGCGCGCCGCGATCTTATGAAGCTCTGATTCTGCTATATCCCGAAAGTGATTCTCGGAATCAGTAGGAGAATTCTTGATTTCGTATTCCAGGAATTCAGAGATTTGTGTCCAAGATTTAATTGAGTCGATAGCGTGTGGCGTAGTGTCGGATATGATATCTCCTTCCTCTGTATCTTCACTCTTTTTCAGTGCTTTCTTTGGTGCCATGACTTTAAGTTAGATGGAAAACCTGTCACAGAAAAGGAGTGTATGAGCTCGGCTGAATGCGTCTTGCGCTTGATAGTATGAATTAGAATATGTTGCGAAACACATACCTTTAAACTCTCTTTTAATTCATTCAACGATGCAGGTACTGACGCTACTGACAATAATTCAATACATTGAATGCAGTGGATATTTACTAAGATACGCATTAGTGTCATATATCATCAGTTATCTTTTATTAAAGTGCCCGTTTTTTGGCGCTTTTGAATTCAAAATTCGGAAAACTTCATTCGATCGGAAACTAGAATATGAACTAACCTAAAAAGTTTGATTGTCATTAATTATGCTTCCAAAACATAATTAATTTAGACTAAACACAGATTAAGAGTCGAGACTTCGTGTTTCAGGATTTCGAGGATCGTGTCGACAAGAGGTATGTTATCGCTGAATCCCGATTTCCAAAAATGCGAAATCGCGACAAGTTTAAATTAGGACTTAATTTCGTTTTAGTTAATTAATTAATCAGTATTAAACCCACTTTGATTATTTCAGGATTTTAGGGATCGTGTTGACAAGAGGGATGTCATCGCTGAAACCCGATTTCCGAAATTGTGAAATGATTAACTTAAGCCTTAAAATTTCGTATTAGTGAATTAATTAATCATGATTAAGGACTAACTTCCAAAACAAGATTAATTCAGTTATGGGTTGGGACTTCCCGTTTCGGGATTTCGGGAATTGTGTTGACATGAGGTATGTTATCGTTGAACCCTGTATCCCAAAATTGTGAAATGATTAACTTAAGCCTTAAAATTTTGTATTAGTGAATTAATTAATCAGGATTAAGGACTAACTTCCAAAACAAGATTAATTCAGCTATGGGTCGGGACTTCACGTTTCAGGATTTCGGGGATTATGTTGACATGAGGTATGTTATCATTGAACCCCGTATCTCGAAATTGCGATATGATTAATGTAGTATTTTATAATTAGTAACTCCCATATTTCGGGAAATCAGGAATCAGGATTCCGCGATTGGAAATGCATTAAAACATATGTTCTCAGTAAACCCCGAACCCCAATTTTTTTTTAAAGGTTAGTCTTAACTCCTTTAGGGTTTAAGCTTTTCATGATTTAAAAAAAAAAAACTTTACAACAAGCGCGTCAGGACTTTTATAACACTTTTGGTTTTTTTTTTTCCTTTAATTATTTAAAGAATAAAGTTTGTCAAGATTTCGGTACCGGCCTTTTGGAAATGATAATGAGGATTATGCTTCGTGAAAAGCCGAAACCTGAAAAAGGAAGGTTTTAGTTTTGAAGAAAAAAAATTTAATATATGTTTCAACACACACTATCTTCATGTCAGGCTTCTACCTTATCTCTAATAAGAAGCATGTACAATCATTTCAACCTTGTACAATCCACAACAAATCCTGCAAAGGTAATCATGCAATATGGTTTATTTCAATTTGAAGATGATGCTAATGTTACCCCTTGACATACATCTTCTAATTTGAATTTCAATCCAACAACTAATCCTCTTCCAAAATTTGAGGATCATTTTCCCAAATTATCTGGCCCATAAGGTAAAATTTCAATCTAGTTATCCCATTGGCTTACTTATCTTATCTTATTTGGTCATGGCTTGCAATTTAATAAATAATAGGCAAGATCAGTAAATGAGAAAACCCATTTATAGTTATCCCTAGCCAAAGTAATCTAGGTTGTTTACCTGTTAATAGCTTGGTTCTTGGTTTCTCCTCTGGTTGCTCGACACTCCTGTAGATCCATTGTTCAAGGATCATGATATCGACTCCTCATTATATTTATTTGTAATACCAAGTTTACCTTCGTGAAGGCCCTTTTGGTGTCTAGCACGGAGTGGGAGGCTCTTCTGCAAGACGCCCCCATCCCCTCTTGGGGCCATGGCCAACATGCCAGTAAGGAATAGAACACACAAAAAACATGCACCAACTCCACGCCTAATAAATGCGGGATATGACGGTGGCTAATAGGGTCATCCTTCTTATTTACTAGGGATATGTACTGGCTCCTTCTAGAGTGAAAATGTGAAGGGTTGATCAGGCCTTTACCGGTTGTCAAGGCCTTACCTTCTAGCTAGTAAGTGAGAGATTCAACACCATATGTCTATTTGCATCGTAGCTCAAGGAAGGTACCTGAGAAAATGGAACTACTTATGTGAATGAACATTTAGTTTCATTCTCAAACGCATGTCATAATATAGGGGCAAATGATAATGATACATGCATGAAAATATTTTTTAATTCTTTGGAAGGGAAAGCTGCTACTGATTTTTTTGAAATTACCACCTAAATGTTTCTCAACATGGGCTGAATTATGTTACTGGTTTAAATCCACTTACAGACAACCCCAAAGTCCAATAGAATTGTTGAGAGATTATAATAATCTCGTTTATAACAAAGGTGAAACAATCAAGTCTTTTAATTTATGTTTCACTAAATTATTAATCATATCTTTGAGGTTATCAAACCTCGTAACCACGTTGCTTTAATACACTATTACAATGCACTACCTTCTTCTTATCATTGTATTAGAAGAGAAAAATGATAACAGTTTAGGATCATATATGCAAACCTATTTAGAATATGAAGAACAATTGACAAGAACGGGTCTCCCTGTCTAGGATCAAATTAAGCAGACTGATATGTCCACTGTCTTGCAACTTGTACAATATATGAGTAACAAGATGATTGATTTCAAGGAAAGGGTGTTGCTTCAAACTTTGCAAAAAATTTCACACAAGTTGATTTGAGAAATCAACCTCAAAATTTTCAGCCCGGATAATACTTTCAAGGGCATGGTGTAATTTCTGTGAAGAAACCATGATGAAAATACTTGTGAAGTGAGAAGGAATGTCAAAGGACAAATTTTTGGGAAAATATATGATTCTACAATTGCTTCTTTAGATTGGGGTTTTGAAGAGGATGTGATGATGGTTGACACAAGAAATAAGTTCTATCAAAGAAAGAACAAGGGTGGTCCTAAAAAAACCACCTTTTCTCGAAGTTCATCTTCTCGCCAAATTGATCCTCGAAATGATTCGAATCAGAGCAATCAAGATGCAGGAGATACTCAACAACCCGAGGTAAATCCAACATCCTCTTCTTCATCAAAGTAAAATATCTTGGAACAAATGGCTAATATTTAAGCAAATGCTTCTTTATTAGATATGGTAACTGTTCCTAAGCAACAAAAGCATCTTAAGAATTTTATGGAAGGAAAGACTTCCACTATCTCCAATTTGATTGAAGAGAAAGATTAAGAATAATTGTATGTAAATAGGTTAAGTGTATATAATCCTAGGAATTGGGTAAAAAATCCTCCTTTTTATGTTTCTATGAATATCATGGATAAAATAGTGCATTGTTGTCTAATTGATGGTGGATCTGATCTCAATGTAATGCCAAGAATCATTATGGAAATATTAGGCCTTTCATGCACCAATGAAAATTCTAAAATCATGTTATCATATAATAGTCAACAACAAGCTACCATTGATGAAATTAAATATGTAAATTTGGTGTTATGTGCACATCTTGAAATCATTACCCCCTTTAACGTACAAGTCATATATATTGCCAATGAGTAGTTATTCTATTAGTTTAGGAAGAGTTTGGCAAGATTTAACTGGTGTAGCATGATCTCTCTATTATCTAAATAAAGGTTAGATCTGACATTATTGGTTCTATATTGGAGTTCTTGTTCTATCTTGTCTTTTCCTTATTTCTCTCTCTCTCTCTCTATATATATATCTTCTTGCAATATAATCTTCATGCCACAACCCTGATGCACAACTTCACTAAGTAAACCTGCAAACACACAAGACAACAAATAACAGTTAAACAATCAATGTTTTCAGGCAAAAAATTTGCTTGGGAACATTACAGTGGTATCAAAGTGTTGATCATCCCAGCTAGTGGGGATTAATGCATGAATAAGTTCAATGGTATCTATATGGGAAGGTGCAAAAAAAAAAATAGGTGAACTAGAAGCAGAAATGGAAGGTTCAGGTGAGGACAATGAGCCACAGGTTTTAGCAAGTATTGCAAAGGAGTTGCAAAACTCCATAAATCATACACAAAGTGCACTTGAGCACCATCTACAGGAGAACCAGGAAACCATGCGTAGGGGACAACTTCAAATGAGGGAAACCTTGGAAAGGATTAATGCTAACTAGGAGAATATTGTGCAACTGCTGCTACAAATGACACATGGGGGGAAAGGACCACACATTTATGCAAACAAGGAAGCCAATGGTTATCATGGGGGAGCTAGACCTCATCAGGAGTAGGATCTTCATTATCATGCTTAGGGAAATTTTTTTGGAGGAGGATCCTCTAAGGGGGCATCACACAGTAGAGTTACTCCTAGACCCTATATGCCCACATTTTTGGATGGTCAACCACAGGGTAACCACTTTGAGTAATATGCCAGGGAATATGAGGCCTTGAGTGTAGGATTCAAGAGACATGTGACATTAGACCAATACTGTGGTATTAAATTCAGAGGCCAACCCAAAAACTATCACAGGAACAATAATGATTTGGAGCGCAGGGTAGGTAAAATGTAGATTCCATACTTTGATGGATCTCCCAATGTGTCTGTGCAAAATTGGGTACACAAGCTAGATATCTACTTGCATCTCAACCCCATGAGGGAGATGGATGCCATCAAATTTACCACCATGTACTTGGAAGGAAAATATCATGATTGGTGGTACCATGGTTTGACCACCTTGGGTCATAACTAGATCACCACTTACATAGATTTCACTCAGAGACTTATGGACATGTTTGATCAGGGAGATCCAAAGATACATTTCAGGGAGCTTACACAACTCAGACAAACAGGGTCAGCAAAGGTCTACATAGAGGAGTTTAAGAGGATAGCAGTTATGGTACTAGATGTGTCTCAAGCGAGACTAATGATGCTCTTTATAGAGGGATTGGTGGAACCCCTAAAGGGTTAGGTCAAGGATTTCAAGCCAACCAATATACATGAGGCTTTGTGTACGACTAGAGACTTTATGGGGTTTGCAACGAAAGCCAAGTTTTCCCCTAGACCACCCATAAACCAGGGGGGATGATACCAAAGAGGGGTTGACAAAGGAAAGGGGAGAATGGATGAGGCTACTAGGAGAGAATTAAGGAGGAAGAAACTATGCTTCACATGCAAATAACCTTGGGAACCAGGGCACAAATGTATAGGGAAGGGTAAGGCCCATTATATTGAGGTCATCTCTGATGTTGAGGAGGAGGAATATTTCGGCCTTATCCAGAACATAGAAGCCAATCCACCTAGAGTGGATCCTAGAGAAAATGAAGAAGGGGAAGAAACAGGTTCCGACCTTACAATAGACAAGAAGGTTACAATAGCATCCATTAGTGGGGTGCTTAAATTCAATACCTTCAGAATGAGAGGAGTGCTTCAAGGACAAAAGGTTTAGGTACTCATTGATGGGGGAGATTCACACAACTTCATAGATTCGGCCTTATTGAAAATAAGGTATATACCTACAATGGAGTTTGAGATATTTCGTGTGGAGGTAGCAAGTGGGCACACAATGCCTTGTGATAGGTACATTCCAGGGATGAATCTTACCTTGGACATGCATGAATTTGCACAAGAATTTTATGTGATTGACCTACCAGACACTAATGTCATTCTAGGAGTCCAATGACAACACATTAGGACCCATCGCCACCAACTATAAAACCATGGAAATGTCCTTCAATGAAGAAAGTGGGAAAAAGGTGATGCTTAGGGGAATGACATGTAATACACCTAGAGTTGTGACAACAAAGTGCATTGAAGCTATTTTTAGAAGAGAAGACATTGTATACACAACATAATGCAAACTCTCAATACAGGTAGACAAGGAGGGGAAATCTCACTACTCATCGGATATTCAGGAAATTATTGACATGCATAGCAAGGTATTTGGACCAATCCCACCAGGAGCCCCACGTGATAGAGGGTTTGAGCATATAATAGAATTGGAGGAGGGAGAAAAACTAGTCATCACTTCTCCTTATAGATACCCCAAAAGGTATAAGGATGAAATTGAAAAGGATATCAAGGAACTCTTGGACATGGGTCACATTAGGCCAGGCTCTAACACTTTTGCATCTATAGTGGTGTTGGTAAATAATAAGGATGAGACAATGCACATGTGCATTGATTTCAAGGCACTAAACAAAAAACCCATCAAGAACATATACCCCATCCCTAGGATTGATGAGCTTCATGGGGCTGTTTACTTTACAAAAATAGACTTGTGCTCTGGCTATCATAAGATCAAAATGCGAGAGAAAGATGTGCCAAAACAACTTTTAGATGCCATTATGGTCACTACGAAATCCTGGTTATGCCCTTTGGGATAAATAATGCGCCAACCACCTTCCAGTCTTGTATGAATCATGTCTTCAACAAGCAGTTGAGGAAATTCCTTTTGGTTTTCTTTGATGATTTACTGATATATAGAAAGACTTGGGAGGAAAATATTCAACATGTAGAGAAAATATTGGCTATCATGGAAGGACAATCCTTATATGCCAAGGAATCCAAATGTGAATTTGGCAAGACAAATATTCTTTATTTGGGGCACATCATTGGAGTGAAAGGAGTACAGGTGCACCAGGAGAAGATACATGCCATACTTGACTGGACTACACCCAAGACTCTTGCTGAGTTAAAAGGCTTTCTGGGCATTTTTTGTTACTACATGAGGTTTGTAAAAGGATTCTCCCATATTTTTGCACCATTGATAGATTTGACCAGAAAGGGCACATTTAAGTGGAGTCAATAGGCACAAGTTACTTTTGACATGATGAAGAAGGTAATGAGAAATTTCCCGATACTTTCCTTACCTTGTTTTGCGCAACCCTTCACATTGGAGTGTGATGCCTCAAGAGAGGGCATTGGAGCAATACTCATGCAGAATAGGCACCCCATTGCCCATGAGAGCCGAAAACTGAGGGGTCCTGAGCTTCTCTACACCATTTATGACAAAAAGATGCTAGCTATCATGCATGCATTGGATAAGTTTAGGAAATACTTGGTTGGAGAAAAATTCATTGTGAGAGCATATCACAATAGCCTAAAGTACTTTTTGGACCAAAAAGACTTAAATGAAAGACAATAGAAATGGGTTAGCAAGATCTAGGCCTATGAATTTGACATTGAATATGTCAAGGGGAAAAATAATGTGGTAGTAGATGCCTCATCTAGAAGACCCTCAGTCCATGCCATGCCAGATATTTTAGATGACTGGAAAGCACACCTCTTGGTGGAATACTCAAAAAATAGGTTTTCCTATGAATTGATGGATGGGAAGGTACATGATGACAACTTCAGGATTGCAGATGATGCCATATACAATAAGGGATGAATTTTCCTAGTTCCTGAATCAATTTTCAAAGAAAGAGTATTACATGCATGTCACAATTCACCATTAACAGGGCATCAAGGGTTTTTCAAGACATATAGACACATAAGGGAGAGATTTTCATGGAAGGGGATGAAGGAATATGTGATGCGCTATATCAAAGAATGCATCACATTACAGGAGAACAAGGATGAACACACTTATCCAATTGGTTTGCTAAAACCACTCCCCATCCTAGAACATAAATGAGATAGTATATCCATGGATTTCATCACCAGGTTGCCCAAAGTCCAGGGAAAGGATTGCATTTTTGTGGTTGTGGAAAGATTAACCAAATTTGCTCAATTCTTCTCCATTTCTACAGATTTCAGTGCTTTACAAGTTGTAGACTTGTTCTTCAGAGAGATCTTCTGGTTGCATGGTTTACCCAAAACCATTGTGAGTGACAGGGACAATAGGTTCATGAGCACCTTTTGGTAGGAGCTATTAAGGTTGGTAGGTACGACCTTGACCCCCAACACTAGTTATCATCCTCAAACTAATGGCTAGACTGAGACAATCAACAAATGGGTTGAAGGCTACCTTCAAAATTATGTTTCAGGGCAACATAAGGAATGGGTTAAGTGGCTTCATTTGGGAGAATATTGCTACAACACCACCTATCACATGTTGATCAGTATGTCACCTTTCAGGGCCTTATACAACTATGATCCCCTCACATTTGTGGAGATTGTCTTCGATGACAGTAGAGATCCTTTGGTACATGATTGGAGCCAACAGAGCCAAGATATACTCAGAGAACTTAAAGACCACTTGTAGAGGGAACATAATAAACATAAGGTACAAGCAGATAAGCACAGGGTGGAGCACACATTTGAGGTTGGTGACTTGGTGTATTTGAGGCTCCAACCCTATAGACATGCCTCTATCAAGAGAAGTGGTGAAAATAAGCTTCAAACCCACTTCTTTGGACCATACAGGGTAAACAAGAAGGTAGGGGTCGTGTCATATGAACTAGATCTACCCCAAGGCAACAAAATACACAAATGTTTTTCATGTATCTTTCCTAAAACGAGCCATCAGGAAGCACATCAATCTCATAGAGGTACTACCCCCTTTGGATGAAGAGGGGAAATTGATACCGATTCCGAAAGAAGTATTAGAAGTAAGGGATAAAAATATAAGGAAGAGGAGAATCAAGGAATACTTGATCAGGTGGGAGAACTTACCCATTGAGGATGTTACTTGGGAAAGTGAACAGGTTCTTCAGGAGACATGATCAAAATTTCTTGTGGGAAAGAAATTTCTAGTAAAGGAGATTGTAATGTCCCCCACCTCTTGATGAAGAGGTTGTGAGAGACTTAGTAGTCTAGTTGTCCCCACTAGACTATAGTCTCATGCATTATGGGGACCAAGACACCCCAAAGCAATTACCTAAGCGCAATGTTATAATTTTAAGTTGACTTTGGGAGAAAAGGTAAAATGAAGAAAATAAAAGAACATGTGTGGAAAAGCTCGAAGTTAACCTCAGGGGTTAACTAACTCAATAGAGAAATAGATCATGGGTATAAAATAAAGGAAGGGCGCACTTCTCACCAATTCTAGATCATTATCACTTTTTCATTTTGTACTCTTGAGCACAAAGCCATTTTGAGGGTTTGAGGTTACAAACCCTAGATCTCAACTCAGTGATGAAATATTCCACCCATATTGATCCAAGATTGGTCCCGAGGGTGAAATATTCCTTCAACACCATTCTACAATAGGTTCAGGTCGCATCCATCATCACATAAGAGGTTAGTGCGCAACATTGAGGGGATTTCCAACAAGGGGCACACCTTTTGAAGGAGATCAACTCGATCTAGGAGGAGGAGAAGGATTTTGAGCCAAAGGACTTCTATGTTTTCTTAGTATGGCCTATGAAATCCTTTCTGGGCCATTTTAGAGGAGTTTTCCCTATTATATTATTTACTGGAGCTTGACGGGAGTTGGAGAGGAGGAGGGCACACTGTAGTTTGAGGATTCAATCATTTGGAGGTTCATATCTTCACCATTCAGCTTGAGGCTTCACCAGGGGGTTTATCTTACCACGATATACTACTCCAGTCATTTTCATAGCATTTGCAGGTCTCTAGCAGTGAGGCCAAAATATTGAGTCTCTTCAACCATCCAAGAGGGTGCAACTCAGTTTGAGGTTTCATCTATTGGAGGATCAGATCTTCACCATTAATCCCGAGACTTCACTAGGGGGTTTGTCTTTCCCCGATCTACTATTCCAAAAAATTTCATAGCATTTGGAGGTCTCTAGTAGTGGGGCCGAAATATTGAGTGTATTCAGTTATCCAGAAGGGCACAACTCAGCTAGGGGGGTTTGGATCTGACTCTTGGAAGGAAATAAATCAATCTTGTGCTTTTCATCAACTCATTGTATTGCCTTTGGAGGCTATTATCTTCAGTCTTGAGTATTTTGTAGCAGTTATTATTCCATCTTGGACATTGTTATGGTATTCTTCCAGATTTGTAGATCTATTGTAGCAGGATCTCTCTATTATCTAAATAAAGGTTAGATTTGACATTATTGGTTCTATATTGGAGTTCTTGTTCTATCTTGTCTTTTCCTTATTGCTATATGTTCATATCTATATCTTCTTGCAATATAATATTCATGCCACAAACCTAATGCGTAACTTCACTATGTAAACCTGCAAACAAACGAGACAACAAATAATAGTTAAACAATCAACGTTTTCAAGCAAAAAATTGGCTTGGGAACATTACAAAAAAGTAGACTACCCTATGGAGTCTCCATGTGTTGACTCATGTTTCGTCCACCTATTTATAGTATTGTGATGCTTATATCCCTATGTGAAATTGAAAACTAAAGTAGGTGGGGTCCCCTAGTAAAAGTATTAAAGTTGGTTGATTTCATTTCACTTTTGTATGATATATATTTTTATCAACATTTTTGACAAGTTATTGTACTATCATGAATATGGTTTCAGTCTGAGATGCTCTCTTGCACATGCTATCAAAGAGGTCCAGTTTAAAGGTTCATTAAAAAAAAACTATTGCCATCACATTATTAGAAGCATGATATCATTATACCATGACAATGATATTTTTATGGCACACAAATGTAATACTTGGCATGACATATATGGTGATATGTTATGATTTATGAAGCTAGGTTATTTGACTCACATCTCTCGATGGCATTACAGGTTTGTATTGAGATTCATAAAAAAGAAATATTATGGCACATGTTAATATACACAGGCTATAATACGTCGCGATATACAAAATGATGTATAAAGGATGATATTTGGTATTAGGTTTATCATAGTAATGTTTATAGATAGAGTTGTTATATAATATAACATAGAGTTATTTCAATCAATCTTCCATTTTACATTCCTTATTCATGTTGTCCCTGATGTTATTTTTATTGAAGGTATTTTGGCATGAAAAGCTGAATACAGCATGACTCTCGTGATGAAGTCTTAGAGATAATTTGAAATCGAAATAAGATGTTGAAATAAAGAAGATAATTTTTATGATGAGTATGCATGAGTTTTTCTTTCCTAATCCATGAATAATTCCCCTTTTCATTTCCCTCATTGCATGCTTGGTCTTCTATGCTACAATTTGAGTCTTGTTAATCATATTCAATAGAATTTGATAAAATATGTTTGTTTACTGCATGTTGTATATTACTCAAGATTTCAATTCACTTTATGAAATGGTAATAGATGAGTTTATTCAATAGGGGCAACAAAGGAAATAATAGAGGGAGAGGAAAAAGACCCAATATGTTCTAGCGAAAATGAAGAAATAAAAAGATAAGATTATCCATCCATTTTGATGCCGATTCTGAAGATTTAAATCAACTTGTACAGATTGGTCCCCTGGACTTGGGTGGGCAACCAACTTTGACACAACCATTTGCTCCTCCTAATTTTCCCTTGTAACCTCATCTAAGTATTATAGACATTCTAGATCCTCCTCTTCATCCTATGTATGATGGATGGGAAAACAACCTTGTACAACCCCTTTCTGGCATTGTTCATTGGCCTGCTAGCCCCAAAAATGCATCCTTACCACATGTTTTGGAACCTGTTGTTGCTTCACCTACCTCTCTTTCTCACTCCTCCCCAAAGAATGACAAAATTTCTCTTCTTGAAATTCCAGGTGAAAAAGGGAAGAAACATATTGAGGTCTCGAGCACTAATACATCTTAGTCCACTTCTGCAAATTCATGCTAGAGTTACTTCACACACACCTAGGATTTATTTTTCCTAAGGTTTTTCCTTTTTTATTAGTCATAATTGGTCATTATACAGTCTCCTATATTTTAGGGGAGAATATTCCACCTGGAGAATATTCTCTTTCGGTTGACACTTCAATTTTACTAGTTGAGTTGAGTTTAGATGCTGCATTGGTTTTGTCACCATGCAACATTGGGATCATAACCATGATAATTCGACCTTGCCTTGGTATCATCACCATATTGGCACATTAGCCTTGATTCCCTGAGTTAACTCCTCACTACTCTCTGTTCAATTAGAAAACTAAAGACTAGTTGACTAGTTAACTCAACTAGGTGTCAGTTCACTCCCGTAACTGCCTGAGAGACTAGACTAGGTGGAAATTCACTCCCGTAACTACCGGTGTGTGTCCAGATCACTCTATACCACCACTATGGCGCATTGGTTCTCCTCCAGTTCACACTCATTGAGTTATAAAGAGTATATCATGTGTAAATTATTCATTATTCACAACGGTTAATGAGAATTCTTTCATTCTTTCTCTCCTTCTTCTTCTTTCTCAAATTCTCTCTGCAAATGTGTGTATCATTATTATCTAGATATATTTTGTGCAGGTTCAACACATTTACATGGTATTAGAGCCGACGGACTACTAAGAAAAAGATACACCAAATTTTTTTGCAGGTACAAAAGATTGAAGAAAAACCCAAGATACAGAAAATACAGATACCAAAAATATAGATGTCGGTTCTATATCTGTATTTAAGGAGACAATATCTATACATCTCCAAACCATAGAGTTGTACAGGTTAACCTTGAATACAGATACAAAACCGACATCAGCCATAGAAAAATCCAAGTACTTAAATTGCATGCATGAGGCACTTAGAACAATTTGCAGTCTTATTTCTCCCGATCTCCTTTTTCACATATCTTCTTGTAAGACTCCCAATGAATCATGGACCACCTTGGAAGGGATATTTGGAAAAAATGATTAGATGAGGGGACACATGATGGAGGTAGAGCTTCTCACATTGGATCCAAAAAGCTTCGATAATATTCGATATTTCTTTACAAAATTCAAGGATTTACTGTCACAACTCAAATCTTGCGGGGTTGATAAATTGAAGGAGGAGAAAAAAATGGTTCTCACCATTCTCTCCAAGATTGGTCCTAAATTATTTGTATTCGTATCCACATTCCATACTATCAAATTCACCTTCGGATCCACCTGGAAGATGCCTTCTCTTGAGGACTTTATCGAATCCCTGACACAAGAGAAAACCAAGCTCATCAAGATGGGCACAATCAAAGGTCCAATGGAGCATGCACTCACTGTGCATGATGGCAACCAAAAATATCAGAAATATAAAGATAAATATAAATGAAAATCTCATGCGCATCCGAAGAAGGAAGGGTACACAAAACCCTTCACCGATGCCTCCAGATCCAAAGGGGAAAAGGGAAGAAAAGGGGAGAAATGCACGTACTGTCACAAAGGATTCCATTTGGAATCCGCATGCATGCAAAAACAAATAGATCTGATGTCTCAAATACTTCAGCAAAACAACCTTGGAGATCGCATCCCCGAGGGTGCCAAGAAGAAGAAGCCAGAAGATCCGAATTCCAAGAAAGGAAATTCTAGCCATGCCTTGATTGCCATCAACTCCTCTCCCGATGCTTGGATCATTGATTCAGGAGCATCACATCACATGGATGACTCAAAAGAAGTATATTCTTCTTTGGATGCATGTAAAGGTCCTCCTATTCTGATGGGGGACAACTCTTCTGTCGAAGTCACCGACAAAGGAAGGATTGAACTCACCAAAGGAAGCTTCGAGAATGTGCTGCACGTTCCCAAACTTTCTGTCAACCTTCTCTCCGTGTATCAGATGACGAAATCCAGCACTGGAAATAAATTCATATTCACACCAAATTTTGTGGACATCTACGACATGCAAACCAATTCCAGGGTTGCTATCGATGAGGTAAATCATCCGTCTAGATTGTATACATTTTATGAATTCATTGAACCTGATTTTTCTTTACTGCTTACTCATGCTGATGAAAGTAGTAGGATATGGCATGGAAGGTTTGGACATTTGAATTTCAGATATTTGCAACAACTTAACAAGCACATATTGGTTGATGGTCTACCAGACATCCATTTCTCCAAGGGAGTGTGTGAGGGATGTGTTCTCGGGAAACACCCTCAAGAGAAATTCAACAAGGGAAAGTCTCAGAGAGCCTCCACACTTTTAGATCTGATCCACCGTGACCTTATGGGTCCTTTTCCTCATCCATCGATCAACAAAGCGAGGTTTGTTCTCATTTTTATTGATGATTTCTCACATTTTACTTGGATCTACTTTCTTAGGCAAAAATCCGAGGTCTTTCAACACCTCAAAGATTTCAAAGCCCTAGTTGAGACATAGTCCAGAAAGAAGATCAAAGTCCTTCGAACTGATAATGAGGGAGAATATGTAAATCACAAGATCCATAATCTTTTCCATGAGGCATGGATTCAGTTGCAGCACACAGTTCCCTATACTCCACAACAAAAAGAAGTTGCTGAGTGGAAAAACAGATCTCTAAAGGAGATGGCATCTTGCATGCTGCATGCAAAGTCACTACCACAGAGACTATGGGCGAAAGCACTTGATTGTGCAACATACATCCAAAACAGATCTCCTCATAGATATTTCAAGGATAAGACCCCTCATGAGGCTTGGAGAAGCCTCAAACCGAAACTGACCCACTTTTGCATTTTCGGTTCACATGCATGGGCCGAGATTCCCTCTGAAAAGAGGAAGGCACTTGATCCATAGAGTAGTGAGTGCATTTTTGTTGGATACCTCGACAATGTGAAGGGATTTTGGCTTATTGATATTTCTTCAGACTGACTCATCATTGAGTGTAGTGTCCAATTCGAGGAAAATGTCTCGCATGTACCTCAACAACCACATGCAGACACCTTCACTCTTCCACCTGTCCGAGATGATGAGCATGCACACATTGACTCTTCTTCAGATGAGAGTTCTGATTCATAGGACTTAGATGATTCAGATTTAGAGTCAGTACAGTCAGAGGCAGAGTCAGAGCATCCAGATGCAGTTGCAGAGCTAGAGCAGAGGCCTAAGTGGGCACAGACTACTCTTCAGGATGCAGGAGATCTCGTTGGTGATCCAACCGATACCAGGAGGAATCGATCTAATTTCGAAGAGCCTCCTGTTGCACTCACTGCCCCTGAACCATTTCCTTCCTGGCATATTTTCTTGCTTCAGTCTTCAAATCCACAATCTTATGGCGAGCCTGCTGGAAATCCTTTTGGGAATCCTCCATGCAGGAGGTGTACAACTCTCTCCTTGAGAACCAGACTTGGGATCTAGTTCCCCTTCCTTATAAGAGGAAACTTGTCAGATGCAGATGGGTCTATAGGACCAAGAGCACAACAGATGTAAAGATTAGCAGATACAAATCTAGGTTTGTCACCAAAGGATTTCAGCAGGTGCATGGTATTGACTATGATGAGACCTTGTCTCCAGTAGTGAAGATGGATTCCATACGATTGGCACTTGCCATTGCGACAACCAAGGGATGGTAAGTTCATCAAATGGACGTGAATAATGCATTTCTTCATGGTGATCTCTCTGAGGAGATCTATATGGAGCAACCCTAGGGATTTATGCAGGACTCATCTTTGGTTTTTCAACTGAAGAAGTCACTTTATGGCCTCAAGTAGGCTCCAAGGGCATGGTATGCCAAGATGGATTCCTACATGTTGTCACAGAACTTTGTACATTGTAAATCAGACCTGAATGTCTACCTGCCCAGGACTACTCATTCAATTCTAATTTTAGTTCTGTATGTCGATGATTTGCTGATCACCGGGTGCTGGACTTCAGGGATTGCTGCAGTCAAGAGGATTCTACATGAAAGGTTTTTGATGACGGACATGGGTCTGCTACATTTCTTCCTTGGACTTGGGATAAGTCAGGATGCATCAGGCATTAAACTGTCTCAGGCCAAGTATGCACGAGATCTCCTTGAGAGATTTCACATGACAGACTGCAAGTATGCTCCGACTCCTTTCCTATCAGGATTCAAACTTGAGGATGGCAGAGAGACTCCACTGGTTGATAACACACTGTACAAACATCTAGTGGGGAGCTTGTTGTATCTCACACACTCCAGACCAGACCTCTCCTATGCAGTTGGCACAATTTCTAGGTTCATGCAGGAGCTGCATGAGCTACATTGGAAAGATGCAAAGCATATCCTTCGATATGTACAAGGCACCATCACCTTTGGGATTCATTATGAAACATACTCTACATTAGATCTCATCGGGTTTACTGATTCTGACTGGGCTGGGGATAACACTGATCACAATTCCACATTTGGTTACTCAGTCTTATTTCCAGGCCTATTTGTTGTTTGAGCAAGAAGCAAGCTGCCAATTCTCTATCTTCAATCGAGTTAGAGTACAGAGGGGTAGTCAACATAACCATTCAGGCTATGTGGCTACAACATTTTCTCACTGAGTTGGGCATTCAGTTTCATCGGGCGATCATCATCGGGTGTGACAACCAGAGCACTCTGAATTTTTTCAGAGATCCAGTTTAGAGGTAGCAGACGAAGCACATCGAGATCCACATGCACTACATCCAGGACTTAGTACACGAGGGGATCATCGACTTACAGTTCCATCCTTCAACAGAACATATGACAAACATATTCACCAAGACCTTCACTGAGCAGAAGTTCCATTCTCTGCGAAGTCGTCTTGGAGTGAAGGACACAGTTGCCTAGCAACTGTAGTTCTTCTTTTTACATACATTGTACCTTGAGGGGGGGGGGGTTTCCATGAGGTTTGCCCTCTTTCCTCACTTTATTTTCAGTTTATATTTTGTATTTGGGTACCTAACATGGCCTCGTTGCTGGGACCCATTCTTTATTTTCACCATAGTGATGTTCAGGGGGGTTGTTGGAGTTACTTCACACACACCTAGGATTTCTTTTTCCTAAGGTTTTTCCTTGTTTATTAGTCATAATTAGTCATTATCCAGTCTCCTATATTTTAGGGGAGAATATTCCACCTGGAGAATATTCTCTTTCAGTCGACACTTCGGTTTGATTAGTTGAGTTGAGTTTAGATGCTGCATTGGTTTTGTCACCATACAACATTGGGATCATCACCATGCTAATTCGACCTTGCCTTGGTATCATCACGAGACTAGCACATTAGCCTTGATTCCCTGAGTTAACTCCTCACTACTCTATGTTCAGTCAGTTAACTGAAGACTAGTTGACTAGTTAACTCAACTAGGTGGCAGTTCACTCCCGTAACTGTCTGAGAGACTAGACTAGGTGGAAGTTCACTCACGTAACTGCTGGTGTGTGTCCAGATCACTCTAGACCACCACTATGGTGCATTGAATCTCCTCCAATGCACACTCATTGAGTTATACAAAGTATATCATGTGTAAATTATTCATTATTCACAACGGTTAATGAGAATTCTTTCATTCTTTCTCTCCTTCTTTCTCAAATTCTCTCTGCAAATGTGTGTATCATTGTTTAGCTAGATCTATTCTATGCAGGTTCAACACATTTACAATTCAAGGGTGAAACCAATGAAGATATATTATGAAGGCATAAGAGGAATTTCTTTTAGAGACATGCACCCCGAGTTTTTCTAGCTTGATGTTTATGACAGTTCTTATTTTCTGGATATTAGAGGCATGATTTCCAAGCTAACAATGATTATATGATATTTAATTTTGAAAATAAAATAAAATATCATATATTTTTTTATGAAGGGAGGCACAAGTGTTTTTTAATGGCGATTATGTTTATGATGATATTGAGTTATGTTTTCTGCCATATATTGTAATTATTTTTATTATGAGAGTTACAAGGATAAATTTGATGTGCAATAAAATTTATAAAGAGTCTAGTGGGCCCCCACCTACTTTTAGTTAACATTTAAAATGCATTCATGACCTTTACCTCAAAACAATTTTATTCTTTCATAAAATTAAAATTTTAATTGAATTAAAAGGTACTTGAACTACCCAATTTCTTTGTGCCAAGATAAAAGAGGAGAGAAGTCACAAATAGAGGGGATAAATAATTTTGGTGTGAAAGTATACCTAAGTTTTGAAAGTATCTTTATCATTCTTATTCATTTCCATTCTAATTTTTTAGAGAACTAAATTGTCTTGTTGACAACAGGGATATCTTGAAAGGTGGCAAGGAAATATTGAGTAGCATTGACCTGTGGTGTTCTTCAAAGTTATTTATTTATTTTATAATCTACTTGCACTTTTTAGATGTTCTGACTTAATTCAATTCTAAATAGTGTTAATTTTGCAGAACTTGATAATGTTATATGTCTCTTGAAGTGATCTAGATCTTGTTATTATGTTTTTTTTTGGCATTTAGTTGCCTTTGTATGACTTTTATTACATCTTTAGCTTCTAAGGACATATTTTTTCCTGATCCTCGTAGGGATCTATAAAGACAATTTGTTTTGTAATTCAATTTGGTCTTTAATAAAATATTTTTGTTGATTCCCTTCTCATTATTTGGCCTACAAAAATGCTTTGATTTAAGACTTATTATGTTGTTCAATTTACATTATTTTCAGTGTATTTTGTGTTTATTTTTCAAAAAGCTAGGCTCAAGCATGAAGTTCATTCCATTTTTTAGCATTTTACTTGAACCATAGACATTTGCAGTTTCACCATTAACAATTTGTTGCAACAACCAAGATCACAAGAATAAATACCATGCACAAGTACACAAGAAGTATCTCGTGAAACCCTTCTCAACAAGGCAAGAAAACCCAACCAATCATTTTCTATATTCTTCAAGAGAAAGACCTCCACCACCATAAAACCTAGGGCACAAAAGGGTGCTCACAAACCCTAGAATACTAGCACCCAAGAGAGGTGCACACTTTTCTTAAGAACAAGTACTTGCTGAAATTTCGAAACTCACACTTGCGTTATGATTCCTCAATGGGGGGTTTACCTTTATTTATATTAGACTGAGCCTATCAACAGTAGTGTCTATTGGCACAATAGGGCCGACCCGAATAACTCACAATATAATTAATAATTACCATATTAATTATCTTTTACAGTAACTATCTTTCATTTTATGGTGGGGCCGACATGTACCCTTTACATAAAAAATAGGGTTACAGGTAAGTCTGACTCTTGTACAATATAGCAAGGGATCTCATACACCCACTAGTACTCAACCACTAGGGAAACATCCATTTGTGCTCAACCATAGGGATGTCCACATCTCTATCTCACTGCACCTCACAGGAGAATCACACTCACTAGTGCTCAACCATTAGGATCACGTTCACCTGTGCTTAGCCACATGCACGTCCAACTCAACAGATCTCTTTCTCACTGCGTCTCACAGGAGAATCATCTGGAGTATCACATAATCTCAACTCTCTGCACATAGGATACCAACACATTGTTTCATATCCGTCTCATAGAGAACGACGCACCCAACTCATGAGCTTCCCCACACAGGGGCACACAACATTCCATCTCCATCTCAGAGAGGAACCACACACCCAACTCATGGGCTTCCTCATCCCACATAGGGGCACAATGGTTCATCTCCATCTCAGAGAGGAACCACACACCCATCTCATGGGCACACCCAACTCATGGGCTCTCTCTCAGGTCGACTCACTCAGTATGTGTCCTGGATGATGTCTCACGCAGTTGTAATCATCAACACTCCCTCTCAGCTAGGGAGACATTCTCCATTAGGACAAGTCTCGCACGGAAGTACTCGAACTTCATCTTGGTTGCAGTCATCAACACTCCTTCTCAGCTAGGGAGGTATTCTTCACCAGACCAAGTCTCTTACAAAAGTACTCGAACTTCGTTTTGGCAAGATATATGCAACCTGCTCATGTGTAGGAAGGTACTGCACGTGTACTGCTTTCCCCTGCATCATGTCTCTGATATAATGATATTTTATCTCAACGTGTTTCGATGAAGCACAGGGTTCTTAGAGAGCTTCACACAACTCTGGTTATCAAGGTAATAATAGGATCCATCTCATGATCAAAGAAATCTGTGAGAAGCTTGCGAAGCCACACTGCTTCGCGGACTGCGACACTCAATGCTATATACTCTACTTCTGCGGTACTCAAGGCCATAGAGATTTGTTTCCTGCAACACTAGGAAACCATGGCAGATCCCAAGGTAAAGCAACAACCATACACGATCTTCTGGTCCACTGCGTTCCCTTTCCCAATCAACATATCCCTGAAAACTCAAGTCTACACTGGAGGCATATCTTAGGACATATCCAACTATGCCTTGTAGATATCTCAATACATGTTTCATTGCTGTCCAGTGAGTCCGTCTAGGATGACTCATGAATTTACTAAGTACATTCACTGCATAGCCTATACCGGGTCTGGTGTTAACCATATACATCAATGATCCAATTAGTTGTGGATCAATCTTGTCTGAATCATCATGATTCATTTTCTTCAAATCCATCACCATCGGTGTAGGCATGGATTTGCATTCTGTCATATTGCACTTCTTTAATATCCCCACTGTATATTTTCGTTGACTTAGGAAAAGTATCATCTATCCTCTGCCATACTTCTTGTCCCGAGAAGTAGTGCATCATACCCAGATCCTTCATCTCAAAATCAGAAGTCAAAGCTTGCTTGTATCCAACAACAAGGCTTCCTGAATAATTCACCAAAATCAGGCTCTCGTCACCAACAATGTAATAATATAAGTTTGGATCAACAACACTCTTGTTGAAACCCAAACTCATCAAGAATCCATCCATCTTCTCATGCCAATCATGAGGTGTCTGCTTTAGTCCATACTGGGCTTTCTTCAACCTGTACACATGAGATTTCTCGTCTTATATCATGAGTCCTTCTGGTTGCTCGATGTAAACTTCTTCCTCAATATCACCATTGAGAAAGGTTGTCTTTACATTCATCTGATGTAGTTTCCAACTTCAGATCAACAATTGACGATTTGTGGTGATTGCTCGACTATCCTCCACCCCATAACTTCAGCTTTCGGGACTTTGGGGGAGTGTTGATGCTAAAACTCCTGAAACTAAACTCTTGGAATGACGTCACTCGATGACATGACATGATCTGTGTCGCTGCCACGTGTCACTCAGAATTGTGATTTCCAGGTTCCTGAAATACCGAATCATCTTGACACTTGTCATTGTTTGATTGTGCCACGTGTCATTGCTGACGTAGTCTTCCACCTGTCCTTTTTGACGTGGCCTGCCACATTCACCTTCTGGATCTGACAGTCCAGATTTGTCCTTTATCCAATGACTAGGATTATTTCACGATTTCACATATCGCGAGTTCGAGAGGTTAGGGAACCCCGTTCCTTTGACCTTTCAGTTAGAGAAATGCTTATCTTTAGCCACGTTTCCTTCTTGGATCGACAATCCAGATTTGTCCTCGATCCGACGACTCAAATCATTTTGCCATTTCACGTTTTGCGAGTTGGAAGGATAGAGCACCTCGTGCCTTTGACCTTTCAGTCAGTGAAATGCCGAACTTAGCCATGTGTCCTTCGGATCCAACGATCCATGATTGTCTTCGATGGACGACCAGGATTCCTTCACATCTTTGGAGTGTTAGATGACTCCTGGGCTTATCCTCCTTGCAGCTCTACTGGATCTAACAACTGCTAGTCCTTCTTATTAACTCTAGATTTGACGACCCAGATCTTATCGCGAGTTCGCATATTGCGAGTTGGAAGGATAGAGCACTTCCTTCCTTTGACTTTCCAGTCAGTGAAATGCCAATCGCTCACCATGCATCCTTCTTGAAGATGGATGGTCCTCCTGATTTCGGGATTTTGTAGGCCTGCTTCATCTTGCATGTAAAGATTGTGCTCCTTCTTATGGATCCAAAAACGGTCGGTCTTTGGGCTCAAATCTGACGCATGAAAACTGTCCTCTTCTACTGCGCGCTCCTCCTATCTGTATTTAGATCTGACGGTCATTGAGAATTCTAAATGGGATCCAACGATCACTGTTGCTCTTCATTGTTATGCTTCTGATCTTACCATGCCATCATCGCTGCTGATCGTCCTTGCTTGCCTGTTTTCCATCGTTGTCTATGCCATCATTGCTGTTGATCTTCCTTGCTTGCCTGTTTTCCATCGTTGTCTCCCAACTATAAACCTGCCAACGTCGCTACTATTCTTTTTTGTAACCATACCATTGTTGCTTTTGTTCTTGCCATCAATGACAAGCACACTCAACCTGTAAACATGCCAACAATCTCCCCCTTTGGCATTGATAGCAACCCTGAACAATTGCGCTAATCTATTTGGACCTCCAACTGTAGCATCCAGTCTGAACCACTCCTTTTCTCCCCATTTGACATCAATTTCAAAGAAAACATGCTCCCCCTAAGCTGTTGCAGTATGTTTAGGAGGTATCAGATCTTCAACCAACACAAAATCCCCCTGACAGGATGGACTTTCTTATTTGAGTCCTGCAGAATATTTGTATCTAAACCAGAGTCTTCTCCTTCTGATTCTTGGACCTGTTCATCGTCAGCTTCCGCTGTATCCTCTGTAGAATACTCAATATTGCTCACCTCTCTTACTGGAACTCCTTCATCAACCTTTTCTTGTCATAACGGGATGAATCCCCTGTCACTGTTCTCTCTCTGCTTCTGATTGTTCTCCGATTTTGTTTCTAAAAGGTTATCTTTCCCTAACAAGATCTTTCCTCTTTTTATCTCTATAGGATGTCATGTATATAATTTTGTACATCAAAATGTTGCTGCTACGAATGCCGTTGTCCTACTAGAACACTACACAATTGCAGCTTGTACTTTTTAAACAACCCTTGGATCTCCCCATTGATTCTCATTGACCTCTATTACTATAATTTCATTTTTCTTCCATGATGCCTACAATCCAAGGCTTTTATGACCATATTCAATCACAAGAAAAAACCTCTACAACCACTCTCATACTTGATTTTATTTTTCACAGATGAAGGACCTGTATCGGGTTTCTTAGGAGTACTGATTTCTTCCTTATTGTATCCAATACCAGATTTGTCATTTGGTGATCTCTGACTATCCAAGAGCTTATCCAGGGTCATGGATCTGTTCAAGAACTGCTTTGGGTGTTTGACTTCTCAACCTTCAAACCTTCTGCTTCCATCTTATGACATGATTCTTCTTCTACTTCTTCGATGAGATAAATGCTAACTGAACATTCTTTTATTGTATCTGAATCTTCTTTTTTACTTGCAGGGGAGGATTCAATATCAACATTACTGTCTGTCTTTATGCTTTTAGTCACCACTTGTCATGAGTTTACAGACTCTATCTTATAGTCTTTGGGATTGACCACCTCTTTACATCCTCTGTCACACATTTGACTTACATTGAGCAAATTATGTTTCAACCCATCTTCAGGCAGAACATCCTGGGCATCTCCTTTGCCATTACTCAAACTCACCATCCCTTTATCCTTGATTTTACCTGGTTCATCATTTTCAATGATCTCATTTCCTGTTTTGCTTTTACTTATAGGTAGAAGCTTATCCTTCTCTCCAATCATGTGCTTGGAACATCCACTGTCTATATTATCAAAGGCCTTTTGTTTTTGAGTTGAAAGTGCTAGACCACATTTTCCACTATCTTTCTTTTTCCATGTGTTGGCATTTCTAGCTAAGAGATTTATCCTTGGATTTGTTTTGTAATTCTTCAGATGGCAGTTTGCAACTTTGTGGCCAAAGTTATGATAGTTATAGCATTCAATCTCATTGTTCAATAGGTCAAAGTGATTGTTGTAACGTTGTTTACTCATTGGCTGTTCATTATTTCTAGACCTCCTCAGTTGCATGTCTCTAAACTTAATTTGACCATTTGCAATTTGTGGTTGTTTTTTACTTGGATGTCTCATTCTTTGTTGTGGAAAACATTTATTCCTTGGGAATCTTGATTGCTCATGTCTAAATCTTAAGGAACAATTTACAGTTTTGTGGCCAAAGTTAGAACAATAGAAACAATATCCATAGAAAAAATCCTTGTACCTGGAAAATGGCTGTCTTCTTTGAGCAAGTTGATTTCTTCCATGCTGATGATTTCCTTGAGCAGAGGGTGCATTATTTCTTTTTTCTAAAGATTCAATCCTAGCACCTTTTTCGTTACTCCTCCTGGGCAGCTGATTGTCTTCCTTTGTTTCTGCAGGTTTGTTGTTGTCATTGGTTGTAGATTTGACAAACTTGATGGAGTATTTGTTGCTTGGATGACCACTACTTGATCCCTCTTCATAACCCAAACCCGTTTTCATCTTTGGATTCCTTTGCTGATTCAAAATGGTGGCTAATCCTTCTAAGGCTTTGATACTTGACATATTCTGATGATACAAGGCTTGAAACTTCTCCAACTCTTTTATGGTTTTCACTACTTCTTCTTCCAGAGCTTTACATCTTGCCCTCTTTTTTGATAACTATTGTTTCAGAATGTCCTCGATTTTCTTTGCCTCTTCTAATTCCACTTTTAGCAGGGCAAAGTCTTCATCAGGTTGTTTACTGTCTTTCTCGAACTGTATCAGCAATTATTTTTGCTTTCTGTTCTTAAGTCTGAGTCTGTCAATCTCTTCCAAAGCGCTGGTCATCTCTCCTTCCAAGTCAACCACAACTTCTTTATCATTAGCATCACATCCTGTGATTTTATTATCATAATCCTCTTTGGCCATAAGAATGAATTCATTTACCTTATCTTCACAAGAAGAGTCACTATCGGTGTCTTCTGAAGAGTCATAATTGTTTACACATAAACTTTTTTTTTTTTATCAAATCTTTTGGATTTGTACTTCTCTTCACCTTCAGAGTTTTGGTCCTTCTTCTTGTGTGGACACTTTGCAAAATGACCTCTCTTATCACAATTGAAACATTTGAAGGGTAGCTTACCTTGGTACTTGCCTGATCATTTCTTTAGTCTTCTCACAAATTTTGCTTCAATTTCATCAGGCTTAGAATCCTCATTCTTGTCTACTTTAAATGATGCTTCTCTAGAGGTGGGTTTATCTTTAACTATCCTCATTTCATATGCTGTCAACATTTCTAGAAGTTGATCACAAGCCAAAGCCTTTAGATCATTAAGTTCTTCTATAGTTGAGACCTTTGGATTGAACCTATCTGGTAGAGATCTCAAAATTTTCTGAACTAAAGAGGGTTCCTCAATTTTTTCACCAAGTTCTTTCATTGCATTTACTAGTTCTTCAACTCTCAGAAAGTATTCCCCAATAGTTTCATATTATTTCATTTATAACTGTTCAAAATGTACTATATAGGTTTGAATCTTGGCATCTTTTACCTTCTCATTACCTTCATAACTGCTAATGAGTTTGTCCCACATGTCTTTGGCAGTTTCTAAATGCATAACTTTTACAAATTCTGCTTCTGCAAGCCCACTCATAATAACATTCATAGCCTTAGCATTGAAGATGAATTCTAGCTTGTCATCCTTGTTAGCTAGTACAACTGGTTTTACATAACCAGTCTCTACCACATCCCATACATCTGCACCTAATTCCATTATGTAAGTTCTCATCCTAACTTTCCAGAAGGCAAAGTTTGTTCCATTGAACATAGGGGCCTTATTGGTTGAAGTTCGTTCATGGCTTGACATGTTTAATCTCTAGGATCTACAAGTAGATAAAAGGAGCCTGCTCTGAAACCAATTGTTGGACAACTGAGAGGGGGGGGGGTGGTGAATCAGTTGTTACTGATCTTAAACAATTATGCTCATTTTAAACTCTTTACAGAGCACTTCATGACAATCACAATAATGCATGGAAGTAAGAAATAGAACATTCAACATCATTCACACACATGAAATACAAGGAGACCTCTTCTTCTTTATATGATAAGTAATCTTTACATTCTGTACATTATCATACTTATGAGCTCCAACTCATTCTGAGGCTACAACCTCTTTTTTGCAAGCTGCAACTTGCTGAGAGCACCAACTCTCTGTTTTCTCTAGCACCTACTAGAAGGAAGCACCAAATCCCTGGTTTCTCTAGCACTCACTAGAAGGAAGCACCTACTCCCTGGTTTCTCTAGCACCCACTAGAAGGAAGAAACAACTCCCTAAGTGTTCCAACACCAATTGGATGGAAGCACCAACTTCCAGTCACACAGGCACCAACTTGTATAACAGAGAACCAATGTTCTCCCTTGCACCACCCTGCCACCTTGGTTTTTCTGGTTGCAACCAGATGGAAGCTACAACTCCTTATGTTCAAGCACCCACTTGAACCTCTGAGGACAACAAATACTCCCTAGAACCTCCCAACCACTCTCAAAATACAAATCTTTTCTATAGAAACTTATTACAATGATATAATGTTCATCAATGGCTTACTAGTCTCATCACTGTTATGCTAAACTGCCCTGTTCTTCCTGCATCAGTGTCTTCCTGCTTGCATCCTTTTGAGCTTTATGATCTTCTTCTCTATCTCTAGATGCACACCTCAGATTTCTCTTCTTTTCTCAGATATGCATCTCTATTCTTTTCTTTTTCTGTGCTTCAGGTCCTATACATCATGCTTCTACACGCATGCATCAGTCACAACAACAACCCTCATGTCTTATATGTTTTGCGTATTTATACTATATGTGCACCTTCTTCTTCCTCCATGCGCAATGCCTCTGCATGCTCTTCACAGTGTCATGGTTCTGCTCATTGGGTTGTTCACTGCCACTCCACCTTTCCGCCCTCTTGTTCCTCAAGAATCTCTCTGCTTTTCTTCGTTCTGCATCACCTTCTCATGTTGAGTCCTCTGGTTATCATCATGGCAACTCTTCATCTTTTCTGGTGGTTACCCCCATGCGTTCATCATCACTGGGCGTTATGCCGAGATTCCTTAGCTTCACTGGCAGTCCAGGCTCTTCGTCCTCTCTTGCATCTATCAATCGTCTCTATGATCAGTCTTCATTGCATTGGAAGATGCCTCGAGACTCTTCGTCTCCCCTCACAGTCACCCTACAACTCCTCGAATTATCTGGCAGTCCAGAATCTTCATCCTACCTGTTACTAAGAGAACCAATTCATGCATTTTTCGCCTTCTCTCTTCCTGAGGAAAACTCCACAGTGGGCATTTATCCTTTCTGGCTAAGCCCTTTCCTTTCACATGTGGCCTCAAGTGGTGACCACAGCCTAATAAAAAAAGTCATTTCTCAATTTCGCATATTGCGAATTCCTATTGCGAGGCATCTTGACTCTCCAAGTTGCGATCTCCGAAACCCCGAAAAAGAGCTTAGCTGGACTGGCTCCTTCCCTTCTCGTGACCACCGGCTGTGACCAAGTGCTTATCCATAAAGCGCTTTCACAACTCGTGATTTCAGGAATCCTGTGATGAGGCATCTCGACTCTCCAAGTCGCGATCTCCGAAACCCTGAAAAGGAGGTTAGCTTCTCTAGCTCTGCTCTCCAGTGTGACCACGACATATGACCACTGTCTAGTCGTTTGAGTGCTTCGCTCTTCAGATCAACGGTTGACGATCCATGGTGATTGGATGGCTATCCTCCGCCTCGAAACTTCAGCTTTCGGGACTTTGGGGGAGTGTTGATGCTAAAACTCCCGAAACTAAATTCCCGGAATGACGTCACTCGATGACATGACATGATCCGTGTGGCTGCCACGTGTCACTCAGAATTGTGATTTCCAGGTTCCTGAAATGCCAAATCATCTTGACACTTGTCATTGTCTTATCATGCCACGTGTCATTGCTGATGTTGTCTTCCACCTGTCCTTTCTGACGTGGTCTGCCACATTCACCTCCCAGATCTGATGACCTAGATTCATCCTTGATCCAATGACTAGGATTATTTCGCAATTTCACATATCGCGAGTTCGAGAGGTTAGGGAACCTCATTCCTTTGACCTTTCAGTCAGCGAAATGCTTATCTTTAGCCACATGTCCTTCTTGGATCGATGGTCCAGATATCTCCTCGATCCGACGACTCAAATCATTTCGCCATTTTGTGTTTCACAAGTTGGAAGGATAGAGCACCTCGTGCCTTTGACCTTTCAGTCAACGAAATGCCGAACTTTAGCCACGTGTCCTCCAGATCCAACGATCCATGACTGTCTTCGATGGACGACTAGGATTCCTTCATAGCTTTGGAGTGTTGGATGAATCTTGAGCTTATCCTCCTTGCAGCTCAACTGGATCTAACGACTGCTAGTCCTTTGTATTAACTCCAGATCTGATGGCCCAGATCTTATTGCGATTTCCCATATCGCGAGTTGGAAGGATAGAGCACTTCCTTCCTTTGACTTTCCAGTCAGCGAAATGCCAATCCCTCGCCATGTGTACTTATTGAAGATGGACGATCCTCCTGCTTTCAGGATTTTGTAGGCCCGCTTCATCTTGCACGTAAAGATTGTGCTCCTTCTTATGGATCCAACGATGGTCGGTCTTCAGGCTCAGATCTGATGCATGAAAACTATTCTCTTCTATTGCGCGCTCCTCCTATCTGAATTCAGATCTAACGGTCATCGGGAATTCTGAATGGGATCCAACAATCACTGTTGCTCTTCATCGTTACGCTTCTAATCTTGCCATGCCATCATCACTGCTGATCATCCTTGCTTGCCTGTTTTCCATCGCTTTCTATGCCATCATTGCTGTTGATCTTCCTTGCTTTCCTGTTTGCCATCGTTGTCTCCCAACTGTAACCCTGCCAACATCGCTACTATTCTTGCCTGTAACCATACCATCATTGTTGTTGTTCTTGACATCAATGACAAGCACACTCAGCCTGTAAACATGCCAACATTCCTCACGCCACATAGGGGCACAACGTTCCATCTCCGTCTTAGAGAGGAACCACACACCCATCTCATGGGCACACCCAACTCATGGGCTCTCTCTTAGGCTGATTCACTCAGTTTGTGTCTTGGACGATGTCTCATGCAACTATAATCATCAAAATTTTGAAGTTTCTTGAATTGATACTATATTATTTCATTCTTTATCCCTGGGCTGATATAAGTAATACAAAATACAAAATATTTATATTTTAAAAGAAATTCCAAATGTCAAAGATTCAATTCTAAAGATTTGGCTATAGAAGTAAGAGCTATAAAGCTAGGGTAACATTCTCGCCTATCTCGCTTAGTCTAACAAGATTTGATATGTTTTGGTGAGAAACATCACAACCTCTCACATCAACAATAGAGAGGAGATTGGAGTACCCACTTCAAATAAGTTCAATTGTAACTAAAGTGAGAGTGAGAATATCCAACTCCATATATCTGAAAGACCTTGAATACAACCAAGCATGCTCAAATACAACATGCATATGGGTTTATGGGTACCCAACACAAGAAGCATCTGAAAGAGTTAAGCTCATAAGGAAGCTTGAATAGAAGATGAGAGTTAGTTTATAGGTACTCAGTGCCTCACAAAGAGTGGTCATGGCCAAAATGTTGAATATAGGTGATTGAAAGACACGTGAGAGTTGGTGTGTGGATAACAAATTTGAAAAGATGGTCAATCGTAGCCGAAATAAAAAGGTGAGAGAGTTAGTGAATACCCATCTCAACATAGGATCAATCCTATGCACAACATCCTCCCTAAAGATGGATAGGAGGCCAAGAATATAAATCATTAGATAACACCACCCCTTGTAATGTTGAATGTGGGCCATCTACATATAGAACCTCCCCAAAACACCATAGTAGTACTAATACCAATAAAATGCCACAATCAAGAAAGGATCCAAACAGAGCCATTGAAATGTGCTACATATAGGATGTCCCATAAGGAAAAATATTGTAGTGTGAAATATGTTGAGAATCATTAGTGAAGTACAATGGGATATATCTTGTGGACCTGTGAGTTGAAAATGCATCAAAAGAATTGAAAGGGGTCTCCCTTCACAAACAAATAGCCACAAGTCACAAGTTGTCAGAGTCACCATAAATTGATCTTGGACAATGAATAGGCCTTGTGTCACCAATTGCAATATGCAATATAAAAATATCAATCCCTAGAATATGAAAAATATGTCCAAATAAGGTGGATTCGACACCAAGACTATTAGCCTTTGAATCTGGTACATGGAAATTTACAAAGTACACCTCCATATGTGTAATAACGATGTAGTGCATCCAATTGAGAAAAGAGATGTCTCCCTGAAGACCTCAAGACAACCTACTAAAGGGGCCAAGAAGGGGTTTGAAACCTTATAATAACAATGATCCAGAAAATATCACTGCCAAGCAATCCTTCAGATGAATAGAACCAATGCTACCATAAAAACATATGGATTTTTGGCTAAAAGAGAGTAAAAAAGGGAGTGCATTTCCCTAGAAGAGAGGACAAATCCAAAAAAAGTCTCGTTGAATCCACTAAAGGGACCAAAAAAAGGCACGTTGGTGAGATAAAGGGTAGAAACCTTAGAAAACTATGGATTGTTCCATAAAGCGTTGAAAATCCTAATCTCAAACTTGGAACAACATTAAAACATGTTGAAAGCCCTAGTTTCACACCTAAAACCTGTTATCCCCGATTTTAGGGATAACTAAGGAGATGATGTATTGAGGCCCTCAGGTTGCAGACATGGAGTACCGAGAGACAACTTGACCAACAATGTCCACTTGCACAGATAGAAGCCCACTTCACCACCACAATTCCAAGTTCATCATGAGGGTATCCACCACACCCGCTTGCTTCCGGAGGACATTGAATCTTGCTCCATGAGGTACAAGCCACATATTATGGTGAGTGTCATTTCAATATATGAAGCATTTGGGTTTGTTGCATTTAAAACTACTTTTGATTATGTAATGTCTGCTTGGACATTATGCTCTTTGCCATGTTTCACCTTGTGGTTGACATTGTGCCCTAGTAAGTGGTCACCCTTAGGGATTGGTTTGCTACTGAGAGGTCCCCTTGATGAGTCATCATGCCATTCCCGACCATACTTTTCACTTTCCACACTTCGTCCCCCCATCTCCTTATCTTTTGGGTTTTCGAGTGTACTAACCCAAGAAGGGGTTGTCCCTCATTTCATGGGAAGAAGGGGATGAAGGCCCAGAGGGGAGATGGTTGGAAAAATATAAAATCCTAATTATGAACCTTTCAGATGCTCGCCCAAAGAGGTCTTGAGAGCAATGAAACAATTCTCCTAAAAAATCAAAGACTTGCAAAAACAAACACATAGCATAAATGTCTCATTTGATTGAGGGATTTACACAAATTGCGTTACAAGCTAGATTATACCCCCATGGCACTATGTGTACTTCTCCCTTCAAGTGACACTTTGGTATTTCCACCCAAGCTAATCGATTCACCCTAGGGAGTACCCAGTGTTTGGACCTTAATTAATTAATGGACATGAATGGGCTTGGGAAAATGATTCATTCAAAACGAAGGTGCACACACCCTCTACAAAGGAATCCATAAATGAGACACTATGATACCTTGTATGTCATGAAACCCATGACCAAGAGTCTTTCCCCCATCCATATTTTCTTTTACACATGTCTTAGAAAGGGGTTCCACTCGGGAAACACTCCTTGACCTAGGGGATGATTCACCCAATAGGTCACCTTCTCAACCCTCCCATACCCAAACTTGGAAAATTGCATAGCGTCTTTGAGAACTTGTTTATTTTGATGAGGTGGTTTTTGATGTACATTCTTAGATGGCTCTTTTGTTTATTTGATTTATTCATCATGATGCATTTGACTTGAGATCCTTGGAGGGCGTGCCCATTGTCTTTGCAGGACCTTGTTTGGTGGACATATTTGGAAGAACAAGCCTAGCTTGGGCTTCCTTGGGGATTGAAGCCCACATGTTGGATATCAGGGCCCACACAATGGATGATGATGACATGCCTTTGAAGGCCTATGAGACACCTTGGAGGATCTCACCTAGCCCCTACAAGTCAAATGACTTGCCTTTGGAGGCCAAAACGTCACCCTAGGGATAGGGTTTGGTGGTGATTGAAGACACTTGGCATGTTTTGAAGGAGGGAGCCCTTGGATCCTGGAGGAGAGGCTTGGCTTGAAGACACTTGGCCTTTGGAGGCCTAGCACACTCATCTCCAACTCAACGACTTGACCTAAAGTGCCAAAATGTTGCCCCAAGAGATTGATGTCATGTTCTAGGGCTTATTGTATGTGCAAATTATGAATTAAAAAATGTTATTTTTGCAAAGAGGCAAGAAAAAGGGAAAAGTTACCCTTATCTTGTGGTTTACCCTTTGAATGTGGACAAACTATGTTTTAGGAGGATTTGTATAAATAAGGATCACTTCTATTTCATTTTCATATAACTCTCCCATCTTGGAGAGGATTCCTGGCTGAAATTTGCACCCTACTTGGGTATTTTTACATATCTCTCTTGCTACTATCTCTTGCTATGGTTTTCTTTGGCTATTGGATGAAGAAGAAAGGCACTATTTTTCTTGGAGGCTATTTCTTGTTTTTATGGTGGATTTTCTTGGTTAAAATAAGTTTATCTTGTTAATGCTTGGACTAGGTAAGGAATATTTCATGTTATTGCTTCTTTTTTTGGTCACAAGGTTAATTTGTTAAGCTTTTGGGGAGTATAAGGGCATACAACCCCATTAATCCCATCATAATTGTCTTGGAATAATTTGTTGTAGAAAGGAATACTAGATGGAGTAAAAGGGTTTACACCCTCCTAGGGTTTTCTTTAGCTAGTTTCGCTTAACTTGGGGAGTAAAAGGGCTTACACCCCCAAGGAGGTAGCACAACTAACTCTTTCATTTTTAAAGACTCCATAACCCAATAGTTTTAGACACTAATCTCTTGCATTGGAGAAATAAAATCATTGCATTGGGATACATATAATTACAAGATATTGTAATTGCTAAGTTGGAAACTTTTCCTTATGCTTTAAGCTTGCTTGAACCACTAGGGAATTTTGATTGGTCAAGGATATCTTGCTTATGTTACAAACTTATGCTACAGCCATTAGGTCTGCTGCATTTTTTTTTTTCAAGCTTAATTTCTCACTCTTTTACTACTGAAAATAGTTGGCAAGTTGCTATTGTTTATCTACTTGATATTGGTTATTGTTGGGCAAGTTGTTGGCTAGTTTCTTGGGGTAAAAGTTGTTGCTGTAGAAAATCTTTGCTACAACCATTTGGCTGATCTGAAAATCTCTGAAAACATCTCTTTGCAGCCCTAACTCTCCATCGAAACTTGTGCTAAGTATTGGAAGTTTATCTATTGGTTCAGTGCTTCATTATCCAATAATTACTTAATAGTTTTGATGGTTATTTCTACAATAAATGATTGATTCCATTATATATATATATATATATATATATATATATATATATATATATATATATATATATATATATATATATATATATATATATATATATATATTGTTGTAATTTAGGAAAGCAAGCATCATTTTCTTTTCCCTCTAACATTTAGGCTTGTATCTTGGTTATTTGTCTTGTCTCGGGCAGGTGTAACCCTCCGGTGCAGGTACCCAAGGCTTTGGAAACCATCCTCCATTCCCAAGACTCGTTATCAAACCTTTTTTTCATTTTGTATCTTGACCTATAGGGGCTCCACTTCCATACTCTCACTTTCGTTTCATTTCCCCCTAGGGTCACCCGAGACTCCCCCTTGTGTTGGAGTCTTCCTTTACAAAAGCAAGGGAGAGTTTATCTGAGGTGATAGTGGGTAATATATCCCACCGTTATTGTCATCTAGTGGGTTGGGTTGGGCTTTGCCCAACCTACAATTTGCACGATAACAAAACCAATCCTTGGGTATTTTTTACCAGCCACAACTTTGGATCAACTTTAAACGAGTGGCTGGAAAAAAAATGAGGGTGAAAAAGCCAACGTGGACAATGACAATGAACTAAGGGGGAAAAATCAATGCTACCATTAATGCACACAAAGATTAAATAAGAGGAAGTTCATCCGTGCTTTAATTCCATGTTGAGATCAGAATAGAGAGAAAGATCAAATGGAACCAACAACAAACCGTAAATCAGTGAAAACCATAAGCACATCATAAAAATAAGAGAATTGAATCCATGAAGAAGAGAAACACAAGATATGATGCCTGTATGCTAAAGAATCAGTCATTATAAATCAAAATCATCTCTAGAGGCCATTTTGAAAGAGTACTTGAAGAAATAACTTGTATAGAAATGGAGAATATCAATATGCTCACTGTTGTAAAAAGTTATCACTAACCTTCTCATCCAATGGAGGAGGGCAGGAAGACATATCCTTGTCGTACTTCTCATCTACTAAGAGAGTGGTACTACTAATCTGTCTCTACGAAGGTGTCGAAAGAGACCACCTGCACAGGAATGATGAATGCAACAATCGATCAACTCCTCTGTTAAGACACCATCAATGACCTGCTCATCCAATGAAGGAGAGCGACAAGATATATCCTTTCCATAATGTGCATTCATTGAGATAGTGGTGTCAAATTGTCCCTTCGAAGAAGTGGCAGAAGAAACATTCTGTAATAGAGAGGAGAATGGAGTACCCACTTCAAATAAGATCAACCATAACTAAGTGAGAGTGAGAATTTCCAACTCCATATATTTGAAAGACCTTGAATGCAACAAAAGTATAGGTTTATGGGTACCCAACAGAAGAAGCATCTAAAAGGGTGAAACTCTTGGTTTATAGATACCCAGTTCCTCACAAAGAGTGGTCATGGCCAAAATATTGAATATAGTTGATTGAAACACACATGAGAGTTGGTGTGTGGATAACCAACTTGAAAAGATGGTCGGATGTAGCTGAAATAAAAAGGTGAGAGGGTTACTGAATACCCATATCAACATAGGATCAACCCTATGCATAACATCCTCCCTAAAGATGGATTAGAGGCCAAGAAGATAAAGCATTAGATAGCACCATCTCCCAACCCCTTGTAATGTTGATTGTGCACCATTTGAATATAGAACCTCCCCAAAACACCATAGTACCAATACCAATACAATTCCACAACCGAGCAATGATCCAAGATGAGCCATTGAAATATGCTACATATAGGATGTCCCACAAGGAAAAATATCATAGTGTGAAATATGTTGAGAATAATTAGTGTACAATAGGATAGATCATGTGGACTTGTGAGTGGAACCTACAACAAAGGAATCGAAAGGGGTCTCCCTCCACAAACAAATTTCCACAAGTTGTTAGTCACCATAAATCAACGTTGAACAATGAGTAGGCCTCAAGTCACCAATTGCAATATGCAATATAAAATATCAATCCCTAGAATATGAAAAATATGTCCAAATAAGGTGGATTCAATACCAAGAGTATCATACTTTGAATCTAGTGCATCGTAATTTGCAAAATACACCACCATATGTGTAATAAAGACATAGTGCATCCAATTGAGAAAAGATAAGTCTCCCTAAAGACCTCAAGGCAACATGCTAAAGGGGCCAAAAGGGGTTTGAAACCCTGTAATAATGATGATCCAGAAAATATCACTACGAAGCAATCCTTCGGATGAGTTAACAAATATCACTATTTATAAAATAATACTACTCAAAAGTGATTTGGTGCTGTTCTTGCATTGATTCAAAGTGTTTCTTGGGTTGATTTGATGCTAATATTGGGATGATTTGGAGCTGTTCTTTGATTTGGATAATTACAAGAATTCCATGATGTGGATTTGCAATTTGATTATACACTATAGTATGTATTAACACTCTATAATTTGCCCAAGGCTGTGGAGGCAGTCACAGAGGCAACATCAAAACCGCTTTGAGTCAAGGATCTAGCCCTCCAAGACTCAGAGAGGGATCTTTCTGTCAAATTTATCTTTGTTATAGATTTGATCTTAGGCTAGCTATGCATAATAGGATATGTTCTTGGAGTTTTCTGGTTGAGACAACAAAAGAAGACCATTGGGCTATGGGGTCTGTGACAAGTTTGAAATTAAACACAGGTCTATAAGGTACTTCCACAGGGAAAGGTAATGCAAACGTTGGATCCTTGAGAAATAAAATGATGTAGAAAAGGAACAGACGAGATAATCAACTACAACAAAAAAACATTCAAGAATTTCTTCATTGTAGTATCAGAGGGAAAACATTTAGATTTTTAAAAGTTTGACACAGAGGATAGTGGATAAATTCTGCGCTAAATCTCCCTTTAAAAATTATAAAGGGAATAACATAATGATAACTGAGAAGGATCACATTCGACGAAGAGAAGAAACTTCACCAACATTAACACGCAAGAATCCTGTGCAAAAGTCCATTTATTTCTGGTTGATCTGACCAAATATTACAGAGAATAGCCTTCTGGGTGCAAGAATCAACCCCTTTTACATCAAAATCATCTGAATAAATAGGATAGATCCCCCAACAAGTTACGTAAGTCGGATTTAACCGCATCGGCCAAAAATAGCCACAAATCCCCAAAAATCCGGAACTGCAAATTTGGCCGAATTTGCTAAAAATAGGGGTACGCTCAGTCATTGATTTCTCCCAATTAGTGACACCTGTGAAAACACCAAAGGATTTTATTGTATATTATCTTGTCTGGAGAAAAAACCTCCTTCAGTTTCTCAAATTTCGATTCCACATCGCCGAAACAGCTCCCGCAAAATCGGGACTGTAATAGGAAAAACCAGAAATCCAAAAAATGAGGCTAAAAGACAGCCTTGATTCTCCCAACTGGTGATACCTTTGAAAAACATGGGAGAGGTTTTTGTTCTTTGGCCCGTTATGAACAAAAATATCTTTCGGTTTTTAAAATTTCATCTTCGTTTTCCCAGAATCCGCTTCACAAGATGAGGTGTCAAAACTGGAAAAACAGTGGTTTTGTGAAATTGGGGGAGGGCGGTTTTGGAGAGGTAAGTGGTATTCCGGACCCCCCCTGAGGTGGTAAGTGGTATTGGGAGGAGGGCGGGGTCCGAAATCACCTGAAGGTGACAAGTGTCCCTCCCAATACCATTATTCCGGACCCCCCCCCCTCCATTAAAGTTCGAAAAGCACCCGGGGGGGNGTTAAGTTGCGGGTGGGGGGAAAATGATTTGACATTTTTATTTTTTGTTTTGTTTTTTATTTAATTTTTTATTATTTGTTTCTTTTACGTGTTTTCATTTCCCCCCCCCTTTTTTGTAATTTTTATTTTGTTTTAATGTTTTATTACGTTTAACTTTTTGTTTTATTTATTAGGTGTTTTAATTTGTTTTTTCAATTAATATTTTTTATTATTGTTTTATTTTATTTGTTTTTTGTTTTTATGTTTTAATTTATTTAATTTGTGTTGTTTTGTATTATGTTTCTTTTTAATACATGTTTGATTTTATTTATTTATGTGTTTTTATTAATGTTTTATTTCTATTTTGTTTTTGTTTTAATTTATATGTATTTTTATTTGTTTTGTTGTTTTTCTTTTCTGTGATTAATAAAGCACTAACCTAAGTATTAACAACTAACTTAATTATTAATTAATTAATTAAATTAATAATTAATTTATTAATAACAAGTCTGATCTAACTACTAACCTAGTGTTTTTATCCTAAGGTGGTTTATTGCAATTGTAGGGACGAAGATAGCGAAGAGGAGCAGAAGTGAAGGATGAGGGAATGAAGGGCGCAACAAGGTGGATGAAGGATGCAACAAGGTGATGGAGGATCAGGCGAAATGAATGGAGGGGAAAAATGAAACAACCGAGAGACCAACAAGACAAATGTCTTCATCATGGGGGCAATGCCAAAAAGCAGCTGAAGAATCAAGTTACCTATGAATATAGGACCCTAACATAGGCTCCACCTGGGGATGGCAACTCTTTCGGGAGGTGTCAAGAACCACTAAACTCTTAATATGCAGACTGGTGCTTTATACATTGGGCCAAACCCAAAATTTTATTTTGCAACCTGTACCTATTTTGATCTTGCAACTGAAAACAAATTAAAATGAATGCTGTTGAAAAAAGAGATGCTCAGAATGCTGAGCTTATTCACTTTTTCCTACCTAACCTATGCTACTGATAATTTTGTCGTTCTAAATGATACAATAATGACAATGTAGCCAGTCAAACAACTTCTCTAACAACTCTGCTCTTTCAATGTTTTCAAACAATATCAAAAATAGAACTTGCATAGGCATCATGAAATGCTTCCCATCTTGATCTTCATCACAAGGGGCTTGATAAACACGACACATAACATAAAAACTAGAAATGCATTGTGGCTATGTGATGAACAATTTCTCCATATAAATAGCCACTGGATCAAGATAAACTTGACCTATCACTGGATATTCAAATTTAACTAGCTCAAATTCATGATTTGATGTTGTAGTTGTGGTATTTGCATCCTCATGCACTTCCAGACATGGCTGCAACTTTTCTGATGGGCTCTGAAATGATGCTTCTATTGAACACACCCCTGTAACTGACTGCCTGCTCATGTCAATATCATAACAACTTTTTATCCCATGGCTGGATGATGGAAAATGACTTTGACAACACAGGTCATCCAACCAATCAACTATTGGATCTTGAAAAGACTGACAAGACTGTTGCATTGATTCAAATGAAATTTCCTGATTTTTTATGTATTTATCCTTCAACACTTGTTCAAGAGTCTCCTTCAAAATTTGAAATAAATTAAAGCACAATGGTACAGAGTTATTTTGGATTAACTCATAATTTGTCTCAGGCTTTAAGCTTTCATTTGGAATTTGAAAATCAGAGTAGGTAAAGTGCCGCAATTCTAGGTTTAGAACAACCTCCACATCAACACTAGCATCTTCACCTAGTTGATCAGAAAATTTCCTGTCTTCACTATTTACAACTGGCCTAGAGTTTCTTTTCAGAAATTGAAAAGATGAGAAACATAAAGGCAATGTGTTTCCACTTACTTTGAGATTTTCTACATTTTCCTCATTGCTGTCATGATTGTTGTGCAAACGCTGATTGTCATATCTAAGTTGTAACTGATCTTCTTCCTGCCAACGACATGCTGCTGATTTCTTTGAACAGTGCACATCTATTTCAACCTCATGATGATCATCATATTGATAGCACTTGGGTAGATTATCCAAGTAAGAAATTTCATCCAACATGCACATCATATCAGCTGGCTGTTCCTCTGTAAGTTGAGATGGAACTTCATCTTTGACTGTGTTGTGAATTGAATACATGAAAGAATCATTATCCAAACCATGGTACCAAGGATGAGCAACAAAATGTTTGGGAACAATGACCTTTTCTTTCTCTGAAATCAATGGAACATGATGTCTTTGGACAACAAGCTCATCTTTCCTGTTGATCCTTTGCATCATCTCTTCCATGACATTGGCCAAAATGTCCAGTTTAGCTTCTGATGACTTCAACTGCTCCTTTTCTTTGTTCTTTACCTTTGACCTTTTGATCAGCAAGTTGGTCTCCACATCAATTGCAATGTTCTACATTTCTTTTAGAGTTGCAGTGTTCCTTTCTCTTAATTGGAATGCCATCTCAGGATCGAAGGCATCTGGGAAATGCAAGTGGGCTGATCCTGGGGGTGGCCTTATATCAACAGGCATTGCATGAAATACCTTATTGAACCTTGCTGAAAACTGTTGTACTGTTTCCCCTGGCTGTCTTTTCAAATGGTCATACTCTTCTAGGATGAGAAAAACATTTCTCATGATCACCCATTGATCTAAGAAAACTTGCACAAACTGATGGAAATTGTTAATGCTCGCAGCTGGGAGATTTCTAAACCAGTTCTTGACTTTACCTCCCAATGATAGGGCAAACATTCTGAAGAAGACATCATCATCTTCTACCTCAAAGAGGTCAAGAAAATCCTCAAGACTTTGGATATGCTTTTTAGTAGTAATATTGTCATTCTCTCCATCAAACCCGGGTAGATTATTTGTGTAATTTGCAGGGAAGTCATGGAGGATAGGAGGAAAATCTAGGGGCTTGTATCTATCTGGGATTTTGGCAGGTACATGAGGTAAAGCAAGAGGCTTACAACCATCCATAATTTTAGCAAGAGTAGGAGATAAAGCAGGAGGATTATGTCTCACTAGGAATTCTATAGGTGCATCTGGGATGTGCATAGGTGTATGAGTATGTACATAATCTACAATTGGGGATCTGATCTCTTGAAGCTCATCAATTTGCAGATGATCAATATAAACTTCAGCAATATACTTTTGATCAGGCTTAGAATAAGATAGATAATAATTACATATAAAACCAAAGATGTCTTGAATGCAATTTGAGCTTGAGTGCCTAGTCTTTCTAGGCTGCTTGGCCATGCTTTAGGTTCTTCCTCCAGTGGAGTCTTTGAGTTGGCACTATCTAGAGATAATTTGGAGTCGCCAGGTGAATGATCTCAGCCTTCTTGTGTCTGGTCACTGTCCACCATCAATGATCAGATCTGGAACTTCAAAGTTTACTACTGGAGAAAGTCCCCAGTATGGTCGCCATTCTATTAGCATTCTATAATTAGCCCAAGGCTGTCGAGGCAGTCACAGATGCAACATCAAAACCGCTTTGATTCAAGGATCTATCCCTCCAAGACTCAAAGAGGGATCTCTCTATCAAATTTATCTTTATCAGAGATTTGATCTTAAGCTAGCTATGCAGAATAGGATATGTTTTTGGAGTTTTCTGGTTGAGACAACAAAAGAAGACCATTGGGCTATGGGGTCTGTGACAAGTTTGAAATTAAACACAGGTCTATAAGGCATTTCCACACAACAAGGTAATGCAGACGTTGGATCCTTTAGAAATAAAATGATGTAGAAAAAGAACAAACGAGATAATCAACTACAACAAAAAAACATTCAAGAATTTCTTCATTGTAGTATCAGAGGGAAAACATTTAGATTTTTAAAAGCTCGACATAGAGTATAGTGGATAAATTTTGCGCTAAATCTCCCTTTAAAAATCAGAAAGAGAATAGCATAATGATAACTGAGAAGGATCACATTCAACGAAGAGAGGAAACTTCACCAACGTTAACACACAAGAATCCTGTGCAAATGCCCATTTATTTTTGGTTGACCTGACAAAATATTATAGAGAATAGCGTTCTGGGTGCAAGAATCAACCCCTTTTACATTAAAATCATCTGAATAAATAGGAGAGATCCCCCAACAAGTTGTGTAAGTCGAATTTAACCGCATCGGCCAAAAATAGCCACAAATCCCCAAAAATCTGGAACTGCAAATTTGGTCGAATTTGCTGAAAATAGGGGTATGCTCAATCATTGATTTCTCCCAATCAGTGACACTTGTGAAAAAGACGAAGGAGGTTATTGTAGATTAGCTTGTCTGGAGAAAAAACCTCCTTCAGTTTCTCAAATTTCGAATCCACATCGCCGAAACAACTCCCGCAAAATCGAGACTGTAGCAGGAAAAACCAAAAATCCGAAAAATGAGGCTAAAAGACAACCTCGATTCTCCCAACTGGTGACACCTTTGAAAAAACTGGGAGATATTTTTGTTCTTTGGCCTGTTATCCCCGATTTCTAGGGATAACTAGGAGATCATGTCTTGAGGCCCACAGGTCCTAGACATGGAGTACCGAGAGAAGAATTGACCTGAGCATGGCCCTGGAGGGCCCATCCTTTTCTTCTTTCGTCAGATTCATCTTGTCAACAACAATAACATCCATCACCATCAGCTTGGTCTTGTATTGGAGAAGGCTCTTGCTCCATGAGGTAATTGGTCCAGGTATCATGGTATGTGTCACTTTTGATCATTATGACCTTTAAATGTATGCATCTGATCCCTTTTATCTCTGACAACTGCTTGGATCTTACATTGGTCCACTTGACCATACTTGGGGAGATTGATTGGGTGTCCTAGCAAGCATGTACCCATAGGTTTTAGTTTTCCATTGGGGGACATTTGAAGAGCCATTGTTTGCTCCCATCATACCATCACTTTTCCATCTTATCTCCCACTCATTTGTCCCATTCCCCTTGTCCGGGCATTAGGATGATCTGTTTGTGGGGTTGCACCTTATCTCGTGGGAAGAAGGGGCTAAAGGCCCAGAAGGTAAAAGCAGCTGGTAAAAGTTAAAATCCATAAAAATGAAACCTAGAGATGCCTAGCCCAGGGATCCCCAAGAAGGCAATAAAAAACCTCTCAGTAAGAAACAAGAGGGACCTGAAAAAATAACAAACAAGACCTAATCAAGAGGATAGGGGTCCTCATCACGAGCCAGCCTATTATGTTCATAGGTACCTAACAGCATGACATTGCCACCATCTGGTTACCACGCCAGGGCAGTGGCCTTTGGTTGCATGGCCAAGGGAAAGGGGGTCTCATCACGAGCCAACCTTATCATATCTGTGAAAGTACTTGTGGGTAACACTGTTAGCTCTGGTCACCACGCTAAGGCAGTGTCCTCTGGTTAGCCCTTGAATAAAAAGAAAAAGAAGAAGAAAAAACAAATAAAAGAAAAAATAAAGGCAAGAAAGGGATTGGAAAAAATTGCATCCATGATGGGTGCAACTCGCCTTCTACAAAGGCACCCACATGTAATATCATGCATCCTTGGCTCTCACTCTACCCGTATGTCTGGACATCCCTTAGCCACACCACCTCCTTTACATGGCTTGGATGAAACCCCTTGGACACTTCCCTTTCCTTATGGATACTAGCCCAATAGGGTGTCTTGTCCTTTTTCTCAAACTTGTATCGTAGGTTTTTGTAATGTCTTTGAGCTATTGGATGATATATTAGGGTTTTTATGCATATGTTTGATAATATTAATGATGAAATGTGATTAACATTGCTATGATCCATGTGACTAATGAGCCCATGGAGGGCATATTTTTTGATGTGTAGGACCATGCCCGACGGACAGGTAACATTTGGACCGATACACATGGGGAGATGATTAGTTCGGACCTCCATGGGTCTGAAGAGCCCATCAGATGGTTGCTGAGACCCTGTCAGAGGGGCAGAGACAGGACAATGTTTGACCAAGGTTTTGCACCGGAGAAGAAGAGGACGTTCCATCCAAGACACTTTGGCTGAGCCCAGCCCAGGGGGGTTGACCCTTCTTAGATGGAGTGATTCTCTTTGATGACTAGGATGTCACCTAGGAGGCCTTGACATCACCTTGAGCGTGTGGCAGTTTGACAGGACGACTGGCACGTGTGGCAACTTGGAGGAGCCCAGGAATGGCTAACGTTTGACTTCTGGATGCTGGACTAGCCCCAAAAGGGCCCAACGTCTCCTTCAAAGGAGCATGACGTCTCACTTTTTGCTCATTTAGGTCTTTTACTTAGCAGTTTAATGTAAAAACAATATGATTTTGGTTTGTAGCCCTGTCGGCTATTTTTAATGACCTAATTTTAATTATAGGTCATGATACACTATATATTGAGGATGTTTTTCCCTCATTTGAACATAACACACAACTCACTCTCTTGTGAGTTCTGATTTTTGCGCCCTACTTGGGTATTTGGTCATTTAAAGTGAGGCACACTTGTTGATGGAAGGATTTTCTTGGCATGTTTGGCATTTCTCTTGAAGGAAGGTTTACAACTAGGGTTTGCATATGCTTTTCATCATGATATGTAAGTGTTTTTCTTGCAAAACTTCTTAATTGAATGGTTGTAGGTTTATAATTTGCATTTACTTATAAATTTGCTGATTTTAAAACCCTAAATAACAAGCACACAAGTAGGTCCTTGTCTCATGTCCCCTTAGAGATAAATTTTCAGCCATTGAAGAAGGAAGAAAGAGCCTAGCCTTTGCTACACTCTTCTCACTTCTTCCCTTAAGCTAGCTTTGATTTTTTAAAGGTTAAAAGGAGGGTGACGTCCCAGGCCTAGGTTATCTACACCTAGGGTCGTCCATCTTCTAGGGTTTTAGTGATAGAGCCTTGCCATTGCAACACTCTCCCTCACCTGATCCTCTTGTTTTAGCTCTTCTCAATTGCTAGTCGTTTTGCCAAGTTTGACCTAAGGAAGGAGGAAAGAGCACGAGGCCTTGCTTAAGCAACACCGGAGTTAGCCTCTTTCCCATAGGGTTTTGATTCTAGAGMCCTGCCATTGCAGCACTCTAGAACCCTTCCCTCTTGTCCTTAGCCTTCATCCCTTCAACTTTGCGTCCTCTCCTTATTTGACTCCATCCACCGTTAGGCACTGATCTTAGACACACAACGTTGAAGTGATAGTGCTCAAACCAACTCTCAACTTTAAATTTTGAAACCCTAACTAACTAGCTAACCCTAACTAGGCTGATGTCACACTTGGTTATTCCATCTTGACGCAGCAAATTTTGATGATAAGCAATTAGATGATGATTGAAAGCATTTATTGAGTAAAAGATTGATTAGATACATTGTTAATTCCATCATCTCAATAGTTATTGATGAATTGATACTTCTACATTGCTATATCGATAAAACGTTGATCTCATTAATATCTGTTGTTTCATTGCTTATATATAATTGTCAGATAGTCACATGAAGTACTAACCCACTGAATTATAGCCTGCATATACTATTTGCTATTGTCTTGTTCCGGGCAGGTGTTCTCATCTGGGCATACACTTCATTTATTGGCTGATTAGCCGGACTTTCTGACCTTGGTGGTAATCTGTGAGGAGGACCTTTTGCCTTGTCCTTTATACTTCAGCCTCTTCAAAACCCCAGATTACGGGGGACGTCTTCCCTGGCTTAACCTCCCTAAATAGAAAGAACCTCCCCATTGAGGTGACATTGGGTGGGGTAGGTTCCTGTTTCGCCAGTTTGGCCTCTATCCTTTAGCCTTTCTGACCTAGCTACAAACTGTGCGATAACATTTTGGCGCCGTTGCTGGGGAACACTGAGTCAATTCTCCTCAGACGAAAAATCTTTTTGGTAAGCCTTGCCTCAGAGCCTTATCTTACAAGCTTACCTGACGACTCCACTAGGGTGTTTTCCCTTATCCTTTGATAGTTTCAGGCAAATTATCTGGTGACTCCACTAATATTTCTCAAGGTGCCACTTTACTTTCTGTGATATTTTCAAGTTATGGGATCATGGCACACTGGGAACAAATGTATCCGAGTATTGATTTCAGAAGTTTTCAGGGATACCCAAATTACTTTGATACAAAATGGCTAAACAACTCTCCAACGTTTTTGGGCCTCCTAACTCCTCACATCATAAATTTTTTGGAGTATTTGAGCGAGATAAAGTTGGGAGGAGAGGATGCTCTTATAAAATTTCTTTTACTCACCCTACCATTCTACTTACAAGATCGTTTTAAGAGTTGTTGCAAGGACATGGGTATATCATCTTTCATACACCTCATCAGTAGGTTTATAGACCTTATTAAGCCAGATTGCCACACGTATGAAGATGTCCTTCAAAACCTCATGGTAGCCTTAGACCACAAAGGATTCACCACTGAGATTGTAGAAGATCTCAAGAAAGCATATCATGATCAATACCAAGAATCCTCTGATATAAGAGACGAGGTTTATGAAGACCATTATCAACCCCTTAAAGAGGAGCAATACCTTTCCCATAATTCAATAGAATGCGACAAAGATATAACTAGAGACGTGAATTATGAGGATGAAATACCAGTAATTGCTCCTGAGTCTGATGAAGCTCTCCAAGATCCTGTCCCTCCTGCACAAGATGAAGAGAATGAGGTAAGTCATTTTCCTTTCCAGTTTTTTGATGATACCTTGTTCTATGACTCAGAGAGTGAAGAAGAAATGGAACCTTTGGACAAGCTAGATCCCTTATGTCTCAAGACTGAAGATGTAGAGGCAGATCTTCCACTTGATGAAGCTATCCAAATACTTGAAGCTCTTGCACAGGAAGGATTAAGCAAGGTGAATTATTCCCCCTTCCAAATTTTTAGTGGTTCTTTACCTTATGACACAGAGAGAACATAAGTATTAGATGTTTTGACTCCTCCATGTTATGATACTGATACTGACATAGCTGATTTTGACGAGTTCATACATGTTGGGAGACATAAGTGGGATGCGGTTAGTTAAAAGCCAAGTTTGACCTAAGGAAGGAGGAAAGAGCACGAGGCCTTGCTTAAGCAACACCGGAGTTAGCCTCTTTCCCCTAGGGTTTTGATTCTAGAGCCCTGCCATTGCAGCACTCTAGAACCCTTCCCTCTTGTCCTTAGCCTTCATCCCTTCAACTTTGCGTCCTCTCCTTATTTGACTCCATCCACCCTTAGGCACTGGTTTTAGACACACAACGTTGAAGTGATAGTGCTCAAACCAACTCTCAACTTTAAATTTTGAAACCCTAACTAACTAGCTAACCCTAACTAGGCTAACGTCACACTTGGTTATTCCATCTTGACGCAACAAATTTTGATGATATGCAATTAGATGATGATTGAAAGCATTTACTGAGTAAAAGATTGATTAGATACATTGTTAATTCCATCATCTCAATAGTTATTGATGAATTGATACGTCTACATTGCTATATCGATAAAACGTTGATCTCATTAATATCTGTTGTTTCATTGCTTATATATAATTGTCAGATAGTCACATGAAGTACTAACCCATTGAATTGTAGCCTGCATATACTATTTGCTATTGTCTTGTTCCGAGCAGGTGTTCTCATCTGGGCATACACTTCATTTATTGGCTGATTAGCTGGGCTTTCTGACCTTGGTGGTAATCTGTGAGGAGGAACTTTTGCCTTGTCCTTTATACTTCAACCTCTTCAAAACCCCAGATTATGGGGGACGTCTCCCCTGGGGTAACCTCCCTAAATAGAAAGAACCTCCCCATTGAGGTGACATTGGGTGGGGTAGGTTCTTGTTTCGCCAGTTTGGCCTCTATCCTTTAGCCTTTTTGACCTAGCTACAAACTGTGCGATAACATGGCCCGTTATGAACAAAAACCTCTTTCGGTTTTTTAAATTTCATCTTCGTTTACCTAGAATCCGTTTCGCAAGACGAGGTGTCAAAACTGGAAAAACAGTGGTTTTGTGAAATTGGGGGAGGGCGGTTTTGTAGTAAGTGGTATTTTGGACCCCCCCTGAGGTGGTAAGTGGTATTGGGAGGGGGGGAGGGGGGGTCCGAAATCACCTGAAGGTAACAAGTGTCCCTCCCAATACCATTATTCTGGACCCCCCCCTCCATTAAAGTTCGAAAAGCACGGGGGGGGGGGTTTGGAATTTTTTATGAACATTGATTATTTTTGAGATGTGTGAATGTTAAATTGCAGGTGGGGGGAAATGATTTGACATTTTTATTTTTTGTTTTGTTTTTTATTTAATTTTTTATTATTTGTTTCTTTTATGTGTTTTCCTTTTCCCCTTTTTTTATTTTTATTTTTATTTTGTTTTAATGTTTTATTACGTTTAACTTTTTGTTTTATTTATTAAGTGTTTTAATTTGTTTTTTCAATTAATATTTTTTATTTTTGTTTTATTTTATATGTTTTTTGTTTTTATGTTTTAATTTATTTAATTTGCTTTGTTTTGTATTACATTTCTTTTTAATACATGTTTGATTTTATTTATTTATGTGTTTTTATTAATGTTTTATTTCTATTTTGTTTTTGTTGTAATTCATATGTATTTTTATTTGTTTTATTGTTTTTCTTTTCTGTGATTAATAAAGCACTAACCTAAGTATTAACAACTAACTTAATTATTAATTAATTAATTAAATTAATAATTAATTTATTAATAACAAGTCTGATCTAACTACTAACCTAGTGTTTTTATCCTAAGGTGGTTTATTGCAAATGTAGGGACGAAGATAGCGAAGAGAAGCAGAAGTGAAGGATGAGGGAATGAAGGGCACAACAAGGTGGATGAAGGATGCAACATGGTGATGGAGGATTAGGCGAAATGAATGGAGGGGAAAAAGGAAACAACCGAGAGACCAACAAGACAGATGTCTTCATCACGGGGGCAACGCCAAAAAACAGCTGAAGAATCGAGTTACCTATGAATATAGGACCCTAACAATATGATTAATTTTTTGGGCTCTAGAGGCCATTTTGAACCTTAATGTTTTGGTGTTTCCTTCTAGAACTCCAATGATATATGTATCTCAAAATTTCCATATCAATGTAATTTCACAATTTCACCCTCGCATGCTATATACATGATAAACCTTTACATATTTGGTGTATAATGGTTTCGATTTGCATTGATGTACATGAATATATATTTTTTAATTTTATGTACTTTTTGGTTGACCAGCTTTTAATTTTAATTTCTGGTGTATGATGGTTTTGATTCACATTAATGTACATGAATGTAAATTTTTTAATTAGAATTTAATATTTTATTTTTATGTATTTTTTGGCAAACCAGTTTTTTTTTTCACCAGTTCTGGTCTGGTTTGTGAATTTGGGGTTGACTGGTTTCATTTCTGATAACTATAATGCTAACTTGAAGCATAACGGTTTCCTTGTATGAGGTAATTGTGCGATGACCTAGATCCTTTCCATGAAATAAACAAGTGTTCCAATCATAATCGGACCAACAATTTAATAGGATTACCTGAAATTATAAAAATGCTAGCACCATAAAACAGAACTATGTAAATAATGTATTTTATTTCGTAAGGGCTTGGAAGAGAGTGCCAGTACAGGTAAACCATGCATATGTGAAAGATCTAGGTACTCCCCATTATGTGCTGCCTCTCTAGTCAAATATTTGCAATGAGTTATAACATCATGTATACTAATGTGTTAGATAATATACTGGTTATTATCAAAGAATTATGTCCCATTCCATTTGCTTTTACTCTCCATCTCTACACCTGAATATTACTTTAAGTAAGCAGGCTGACTATGCAACTTCCAAACTAAGAGCTACTTATGTATGAAACAACTAACTGAATTTCACAAATAGCTTATATTAATTAGGTTAGATAATATACTGTACAACAGGAGGAAGACTTGCTCCATTAATGCTCTTGCAGCAAAACTTTACAACCATGTGTATTATCTTTTAGTAATTTTCAGTTAGTAACTACATTCATACATTAGTTGACAGATTTTTGCCATGAAATGCAGCCTTTGCTTGTATAAAGCTATGTTTGGAATAAATCTGCACCTTCCTCAACATCATCTGTCTTTAGACTTCCACTCTGGGCCATAAGTATTCTATAAACCCTCTTAGAACAAACAGGTCCCAAGCGCCTGCCACCTTCTCCGAGAAGCCCTTCAGTAACAAGGCCTTGCAGAAGAAACTCTTTTTCATGCACCTGCCATCTCAAAAGCAGACATTATGAGGGCCCAAACGAGACGTACAATAAGTTAACAGATGTAAATCCAATACCTAGATTCACTTGCCTATGAAGCACATAACCTTTTAAAATAAATAGACTGCACTAACCTACTCTAGGACAAAATTATTATGCTGTATTTTAATACTCACTGTTCTTTCAGGATCTAGGTAAACATTAAGAAGAGACCGCATAGATGGGTACTTCTTTGCAATGGCCACTGCACATTTTGGTGGAAGTTTTGGAATTGCAACCAATGCTTTCAACCTGCAAATCAAATGGAAGAGAACTAACATTTCATCAGCACTACCAATTTAGCATTTACTATGTAAACTAAAGAAATGCATGTCTTGTAAAATAACTGTATGTAAATTTTGAATAGAGAGATTAATATAATTTTGCAAATCCTAGAAATTAATATCATTTTAAAAATGAAACTATGTCAATTGGATTGCAGTTGAATTGTAAATCACAAGTGCTTTCATCGTTGTGAGTCAAGTTCAAACCGGCAAATCAAATGGAATAGAACTAACATTTCATCAACACTACCAATTAACATTTACTATGTAAAGAAATGCATGTCTTGTAAATAACTGTTTTTAAATTTTTAACAGAAAGATTAATATAATTTTTCAAATCCTAGAAATTAGTATCATATTAACAATGAAGCTATGTAAATTGGATTGTGGTTGAATTGTAAATCATAAGTGATTTTATCATGGAGAGTCAAGTTCAAAACCCATTGACAGATGAGGTTGCAATAATGTGGTCATCAATTTCTAATGGAATGGAGTACCCTCTGTCAGAAAAAAACATTTCTCTCAACAATATTCAACACAGCATTTTCAACATGTTAGAAAACTATTGCAACCAAATAACAAAACAAAATATAACATCTAAGGGTCAGAAATAACCATCTCCACAATGCTGATTTTACGAGTTATAGTTGGGTGAAACAACAGCTTAGGGCATCATTGGTCATGGAGTTGAGGCATGTACAAAAAAGACCTTACAAGAAAAGGCTGAAGTAATCACGCTCTCATTGGCAACAGAACATTAGAAGCCCATTCTCAAAAAATAATGTCTTTGCCTCCATTACCAAATGTATCAATAGGGTTCACACATGTGTCAAATGGCCTATTGAAGTTGGACAAGCAATGATGACTTCTTCAAAACAAGTTCACTTCAAGGACCATAATGGACGTGTATGGCATGCAATTATGTGAAGATGCAGATGATGCATCTGTAAGATTGTTCTTTGTCAGTAGCAATCCCTTCAATGTTTCTTATATATCCTTTTACAAGTAGATGTTCAAGAAGGTTTTAGCTATAGCATTTCCACATATCCAAGGTAAAAGAAAATTGGGAATTCTTTGCTGGACAAACAAATCTCCAAGATTAGCCTTTAGATGGAGAATATAAGACAGGCCTGGGTATGGGTAGACTGCTCTATTGTTTGGATGGGTATATATGTCAATTTTCAAGCATTCAATTTCAGATCTGAAAATTACTTCCAAGTGACCTCAAACAGTAAACTAGGGCTGTTATCACTGAATAATTTTACACTGAAATTATGACATAAAATTATAGCAGAAGCACAAAGATCAGAGAGAAATCATCCATGCACAAGAGACACAAATTTTACTCAACAGTAATTTCCAGATTGAGGATCTCGAGAACAAAAACAGTCCTCATAGCAAAATTACGGAAATATCTTCCAACTTATACATCTGCTAGAAACCCTGGCTAACGTCACCTTGTATGGCTGACTGTGTCAAACCTGCAGTCCACATGTGCGGCCGGTTGTTGTACGGCTCGCATGCATGGTTGTCTCTATGTTGACCCGCAGCTGTACGGTTCACACATGTGGCATTGACTACAATAAATGCGTCGTACGGATCTGTACGAATCCCACACATGCAGCCTCTCCTTCTTTCTTTCACATGTGCAGCTCCTCCTTGGCTGAAAAACTGAGAAAGAAAGACCAAAAACCCTAGACCAGATTTGCCGAAGTGAAGATCTTCCTTGCTGCAATTTGCCTCCTCAATCCCCTTGGCAAGAGTGCTCACACACTCATGCCAAACACATGATGACAAAATGAGATGTGTGGTGTCTCCTCACATTGCCTCTCCTTTAATAGGAATCTAAAAGTGAGTTTTGAAGCCCTCCACTAAACTAGACATTAAATTAGAATAGTTTATTCCTCCAAGTGGGTGCAAAGCCCCAACAACAATAATTCCAAACCCCAACCCTACATAAAAGGGGTTTTCACAAAATAAAAATGCAAAGTGAGTGCCAACAAAGATTCCCACATGCCCGACACTACGGCCAATGTGAGAATACCTCCCCGATGCTACAGAACATCAACACTCCCTCTTAGCGAGAGAGGTATTCTCCACCACTCCTAGCTTGTCTCTGATGTAGACAAACTTCCCCTTTTCACTAGGGGTTTGGTAAGAATATCTACAATATGCTCATTCGTGGAAATGTACTAGAGCTTCACAACTCCCTTTTGCACCCTGTCTTTGATGAAGTGGTATATGATCTTAATGTGTTTTGACCTGTCATGAAACACTGGATTCTTTGAGGGTTTGATACAACTTTGATTGTCGCATTAAATCACCGTAGGCTCCAACACCTGACCAAATAACCTTGCAAGAAGCTTGCGAAGCCAAATAGCCTCACAATTCGCCAAACTAGCTGCCATATACTCTACCTCTGCTAAACTGAGTGCCATGGAAGTTTGTTTCCTGCTAAACCAAGAAACCACTACTGATCCCAAGCTAAAGCAACCACTAGAAGTGCTCTTCCTGTCAACTGAACTACTTGCCCAATCTGAGTCTGAATATCCGTGCAACCTCACTCCATCACCCTCGACATATCTCAAACCAAATCCAACTATACCTCGAAGGTACCTGAGCCCATGCTTCGCTACTACCCAATGCACCTGCCTCGACTCAACCATGAATTGGCTCAAGGTGTCGACAACAAAGCAAATATTTGGCCTAGTGTTGACCAGATACATCAACGAACCAATCAACTGCCTGTACATCATGGGATCCACCAAATCTGAATCTAAAGCTCCTAGCTTCTTCAAATTGGTGATCATAGGTGTAGTCATGGATTTAGAGTCCGTCATCCCGAACCTCCTCAAAATCTCAATTGCATACTTCCCTTGTCCGAGGAAGATCTTGCCCGGCTGCTGCTACACCTCCCATCCCAAGAAGTAATGCATCAATCCAATATCCTTCATCTCGAACTCCGAAGCCAAATCCCTCTTACAATTGACAATGAGGCTCTTTATTCCCATGAGGAACAAATCATCAACATACAACACCAATATAAGAGGATCTTCACCAACCTATATGAGATATAGGTTAAATCAACTTCACTCTTGGTACCCGTTGATCCTCGAGTACCATGCCTTGGGTGCCTGCTTGAGTCCATACAAAACTTTCTTCAACTTGCAAACATGGGACTCCCTGCCATGTAACTCAAATCCATGAGGTTTCTCTATGTACACCTCCTCCTCAATCACACCATTGAGGAATGTTGTCTTCACATCCATATGATGTATCCTCCACCCCATAGCTGAAGCAAGAGAAATAACAACCCTGATAGAAGTATACCTGGAGACTAGAGCAAAAGTCTCCTCGTAGTCCATGTTGATTTTTCATAACCTAGGTTAAGCATGAAGTTCATTCCATTTTAGCATTTCCCTTAACCATAAACAATAATGTTGCAGCAACCAAGATCACAAGAAGAAACACCATGCATAAGAACACAAGAAGTATCCTGGGAAACCCTTCTCAAATAGGGAAGAAAACCCAACCAAATCCTTTGCTATATTCTTCAAGAGAAAGACCTCAAAACCAAGAAAGACCTAGCAAACAAGAGGGTGCTCAAACCTTAGAAGACTAGCGCCCAAGAGAGGTGCACACTTCTCCCAAGTAAATGTACTTGCTGAAATTTCCAAACTCACATGAAAGATATGTTTCCACAATGGGGATTTTACCTTTACTTATACTAACCTAAACCTGTCAACAAAAGTGTCTATTGGCACAATAGGGCCGACCTCACTAGCTCATAATATTCTTATTATTATTATTAATATTAACCAAATTAATTATTTATTATTAATCACATTAAGGTGGGGCCGACCTGTACCCTTTACATAACAATTAGGGTTACAGGCAGGTCTGACTCTTGAACAACATATAACAAAGGATCTAATACACCCACTAGTGCTCATCCATAGGGATGTCATATCTTTGGCTCACTGCATTACACAGAAGAACCAAATCTACACACGTTCACCTGTGTTCGTCCACATGCACGTCCACTCTACAGATCTTCTTTCTCACTGCCTCACACAAGAGAATCATCTGGAGTTTTCTCGTCAACTCTACTGCTTAAAGGAGGCTAACACATCGTTTTCATTTCTGTCCACATGACGATGCACCCAGCACTTCGGGATTTCACACGTTCACCTTGTGCTCAGCCACAGGCACGTCCAACTCAACAGATCGCCTTTCCCACTGGATAATCATCTGGAGTTCTTCTCAACTCTCTGAATGGAGGAGAACCTACGTTCCTAACTCTGTCTTGGGCAGGAACCACGTACCCTTCTTTCTCACTGTCTCTTGTGTGAGGCAGTGAGAAAGAAGATCTGTAGAGTGGACGTGCAGGGGCTTTCTCTCAGGTTTGTAAGCTGAGACAAAGACTCACATAGCTGCAATGATCCACATTTCACAGGTTTGTAAGCTGGAGAATGTCTCACATAACTGCATTCATCAACATTCCCTCTCAGCTAGGGAGGCATTCTTTATCATGTCAGGTCTCACATGGATGTATTTTGAATTTTGTCTTGGCTGGAGTTATCGACACTCCCTCTCAACTAGGAGCCATTCTTCACGAAGTTAATTTGGTGAAGATATCTGCAATCTACTCATGTGTAGTAAGGTACTGCATGTGTACAATTTTCCTCTACATCATATCTCTGAAATAAGGATATTTCATCTCATTGTATTTCGATCTATCAAGAAACACTGGGTTCTCAAGGAGCTTTACTCATTGCTCTTGGTTATCATCATAGGATCCATCTCATGGTCAAGTAAATCTGTCAGAAGCTTGTGAAGCCACATTGATTCACACACTCATTGTTATATACTTCTGCCTCTGAGGTACTCAAGGTCACAGAGTTTTGTTTACTGTTGCATTAGGAAGCCATGGCAAACTTCACAGTAAGCCAACAACCGAATACTCATGACTCTTGGTTATCATCATAGGATCCATCTCATGGTCAAGTAAATCTGTCAGAAGCTTGTGAAGCCACATTGATTCACACACTCACTGTTATATACTTCTGCCTCTGAGGTACTCAAGGTCACAGAGTTTTGTTTATTGTTGCATTAGGAAGCCATGGCAAACTTCATAGTAAGACAACAACCGAATGTGCTCTTCCATTCCACTGTACTCTCTGCTCAATCTGTATCGGCATATCCTACAAACTCAAGTTTACACTGAAGGCATATCTCAAGTCATATCCAACTGTGTCTCGTATATATCTCAATAAATGCTTTACTACTATCCAGTGAGTCTGTCTCATTTGACTCATGGATTGACTAAGCTAATTCACTGCATAACATTAATCAGGACTGGTGTTAACTAGATACATCAATGATCCAATCAGTCGTGGATCAATCTCATCTGAATAATCGTCTTTCATTTTCTTCAAAATCCATCATGGTGGTTTTGCATTCTGTCATACTGAACTTCTTTAATATTCCCACTGTATGTTTTCCTTGACTTAAGAAAATCTCATCGGTCCTCTGTCATCCTTCTTGTCCCAAGAAGTGGTGCATCATACTCATATCCTTCATCTCGAAATCAAAAGTCAAAGCTTACTTGTTTTCAACAACAAGGCTTTCTGAATAAGTCATCAAAATCAGGCTCTCATCATCAACACTGTAATAATACGGGTTTGGATCAACAACACTCTTGCTAAAACCCAAACTCATCAAGAATCCATCCATCTGATATAGTTTCCAACACATGGATGGTAGTACGGATGGAAATGTATCGGGCTTACTGGATCAAGTGTCTCATCATAGACAACTCCCTATGTTTGTGAGAAACCGCTAGCTATAGATCTTGCTTTGTATTTCTCAACACTTCTATCAGCTGCATGCTTGATTTTATAGATCTGTTTGGAAGTCATCACAGACTTCCCTTCTGGTCTCTTGAACAATATCTTATACATCATTCTTTTAAGATACACTGGTATTCTTCTGTTATGGCATCTTTCCATACCTGTTCTCCTGTTGCTTCTCTAAGACAAAGAGGCTCAACATCAATGAAATGGCTCATGACTGAAGGATAGCTCGGATATCTCTTTTTCTTTCTCGGGATGTGCCTTGAGAGGCTTGTATGTTTCTCTGCCTCTTTGCAGAGTGGGTCTAGGTAGGCCTTTTACGCCCTACTGTAATTTCTTTGAATATGTCAACTGGAACAACTGGAATAATGTATGTCTCCCTCTGAACTGCTGAAGGGGGAGAAGGTATTTGTCTCACTGTCAATCTCCATCTGAGATTCTCTGGATCTTTGAAAGGCTATCTCTTTTTCAAGAACAACATCTCTGCTTGTCTCAATCTGTCTTTGACCAGGGATGTCGATCTGGAATGTCTTCAACATTCTTTGTTTATTCCCAAAACGTATCCTTTCTTCCTAAAGGGTCTAGCTTGGACTTCTTCTCTTTGGGTACATGAAAAATACATTGGGTACCCAAATAACCTGAAGTGTTCAATCTCGGTCTTCATTTCGGTGAAGACTTCTTCGAGAGTTATGTTTTTCAAAGTCTGGTGAAGACTCTTGTTCTGAACATATACTGTGTCATGCATGCTTCTGCCCATGGAATCATAGAAGGATTTTGATCATGCATTTTTGCATTGGTTGTCTCAATGATGGTTCTATTCTTCCTCTTTCTCAAATAGTTTTGACTCCCTTTGAAGGATAAGCATCTTCCTTTGTTCTTATCCTGACTGGAACAAGAAAACAAGAGGAACCAAAACAAGAATATCTCCTAAAGGAGAATAATGAGTACATCTCTAGAATCAAAACAATTTAAGAATTGTTGTCTCATCTACAACACCTACTTGTAATGTAGCAAATTTTTGAAATATGGATTAGAGGAATGACAATTACAACAATCAAACCTTGAGTCTTTACTTCAAGTGTGTCGTTCCTTTGAATACACCGAGATCCCTCTGGATCCACGACTTCAGCAAAAGGTTCCTTTGTCTTGCAATTACCCTCAGGACAATGATACAAATAATATATATATACAAGTGCATACTTGAGGGTGTTGATATGATTTCTCCAATGGCACACGACTGATCTCTGTCCTCTAACATCTTCATGAAGGAGGTAGTCACAATGTCACATTTTGTGTCACCCACAAAAAGTCTTCCTTTGAAATCTTGTCTTCCTGGAACTGAGTTTGCTTGAATCATCAAGCTTTCCTCTCATTATGGTTTTGCTCATTTTTGGATTTTTCACAAACCCTTGTCATCTTGGCTAGTAAACCTAACGACTAGGCTAGGCTAGCACTTTCAGGTTTAGTTGGACTTATGACTGCCAACAATAAGCCTTTGAAAGATAGGAGAACACTGGTGAGTTGAAGAGCTCCTTCAATGAGTTGCAAAAACCCTAATTCTGAAATTTCCGCAGAAATTAGTGAACCCTAGAAACCCTAGTGCAAAAATTTCAAAATGCTCGAATTTTCATTTTGAGAGTCTCTGGAGGTACGCTGGAAAAGGTTGTACTCTCCTAAGCCAAAGAATGCCTCAACGTTCAAGTTTTAGGGGTTGAAACACCCAAGAGAAGAGGGTCGTGCGAATATTTTGGGAGCCCTAGGAGGGCCGTACGAAATTGCAATAGAAGGGGGATGACTGGTGAAAGCTTGTAGCTTGTGCAATGGGTTCTTTCAAGACCTAAGCTCTGATACCATGTTGATTTTTCATAAGCTAGGTTAAGCATGAAGTTCATTCCATTTTAGCATTTCACTTAACCATAAACAATAAAGTTGTAGCAACCAAGATCACAAGAAGAAACACCATGCATAAGAACACAAGAAGTATCCTGGGAAACCCTTCTCAACAAGGGAAGAAAACCCAGCCAAATCCTTTGCTATATTCTTCAAGAGAAAGACCTTCACCACCAAGAAAGACCTAGCACACAAGAGGGTGCTCAAACCCTAGAAGACTAGCGCCCAAGAGAGGTGCGCACTTCTCCCAAGTAAATGTACTTGCTGAAATTTCCAAACTCACATGAAAGATATGTTTCCACAATGGGGATTTTACCTTTACTTATACTAACCTAAACCTGTCAACAAAAGTGTCTATTGGCACAACAGGGCCGACCTCACTAGCTCATAATATTCTGATTATTATTATTAATATTAACCAAATTAAGTATTTATTATTAATCACATTAAGGTGGGGCCGACCTGTACCCTTTACATAACAATTAGGGTTACAGGCAGGTTTGACTCTTGAACAACATATAACAAAGGATCTAATACACCCACTAGTGCTCATCCATAGGGATGTCATATCTCTGGCTCACTGCATTACACAGAAGAACCAGATCTACACACGTTCACCTATGCTCGTCCACATGCACGTCCACTCCACAGATCTTCTTTCTCACTGCCTCACACAAGAGAATCATCTGGAGTTTTCTCGTCAACTCTGCTGCTCAGAGGAGGCTAACACATCATCTTCATTTCTGTCCACATGACGATGCACCCAACATTTTGGGATTTTAGACATTCACCTTGTGTTCAACCACAGGCACGTCCAACTCAATAGATCGCCTTTCCCACTGGATAATCATCTGGAGTTCTTCTCAACTCTCTGAATGGAGGAGGTCATCTCTATGTTCCTAGCTCTGTCTCAAGCAAGAACCACATACCCTTCTTAGGGGCTTTCTCTCAGGTTTGTAAGTTCAGAGAAAGACTCACATAGCTACAATGATCCACATCTCACAGGTTTGTAAGCTGGAGAATGTCTCACATAGTTGCATTCATCAAGAGTCCACTCCCTCTTTCTGGGAGAACCCTCTTGCCACGAACCTCGCCTTGTACTTCTCGATGCTACCATTTGCAACATGCTTGATCTTATAGATCCACTTGGAAGTCACCACAGACTTCCCCTTTGGTCTCGAAACTCTGTCCCACATATCATTCTTCATGATGGACAAATACTCCTCCATCATGGCATCCCTCCAAACCTGTTGGTCTGCTGCCTTCTCAAAACTGGAAGGCTTAGAATCAATGATGCTACTCATAAGCGCCACATAGCTCAAAAACCTTTGTGGAGGGTTGCTCTCCCTAAAAGTGCCCCTGGGTGCCACATGCTTCTCCACATCTCTCAAAGTATCCTGAAGCCATCTAGATCTCGTGTCCTCATCACTAGGAGGGTCCACTAGATCCATCGACTCCTCTAACTCCTCGTCGTGTGAAGGCTAAAACCATGTACTGGATGGCTCTATACTCTCCCTCAACCTTCAAAGCCTCTTGCTCCTCACCATTTGTCTCTGTTGTGGTCTCTTGGTACCTCTTGAAAGCTAACTCCTCCTCAAACCTGACATCCCGACTAACCTCAATTTGTCACTGTTTTGGAATGTAGATCCAGTAGGCTTTCGAAGTCTCGCTGCATCCAACAAACATACGCTTCCTTCCAGAAGGTTCTAACTTCGTCGTTTTCTCCTTAGGAACATGGATGTAAACTAGACAACCAAAGATTCTCAAATTCCCTATCTCTGGTCTCACTCCTCTAAATGCCTCCTCAAAAGTCTTGTCCTCCAAGATCCTATAAGGACTTCAGTTCTGAACATAGACAATTGTGTTACACGCCTCTTCCCAAAGCAACATAGGTAGATCCTGGTCATGTAGCATCGCCCTCACAACTTCAACTATGGTTTGATTCTTCCTCTTTACAACCCCATTCTGCTGTGGGTTGAAGGCACTGTCAGCTCCCTCTTAATCCCTGCCTCCTTGCGAAAATCCCTGAAGTCGTTGGAGGTATACTTGCCCTCGTTGTCTGGACCTCAAGACCTTGATCTTCTTCCCTGTCTGATTCTCCACCTAAGCCCTGAACTCCTTGAATCAATTGAAGACTTCATCCTTGGTCTTCATGAAGAAGAACCATGTCCTCCTGGAATAATCATCAATGAAGGTCACATAGCACAAGTAACCACTTGAAGATTGAACCTGTTATCCACCAGTTTGCACAAGCTCGATTTCCGGATGAGTCGTCAAAGATTGAGCAATCAGTGCTCATATGACAGAGTTCAGAGTTCAGCTGGTCTTTCAAAAGACCACCTTTTTCTGCATTTCCACCATTGTAATAAATGACCTGAGTATGAGATATTGTAAAAAGCTATTGGCCACCTAAGACCTAGGTACGAGCATGTACTCTAGAGTGTTTTTTTTTCACTTGTTAATCATTTTTTTGCCTGCCTTTGTGGATGATTAATAATTTCTAAGTTTTTTCACTCAAAAGACTGACTCCAGAGTTGGAGTATGTGCTGGTGGTTAGGCCTTGGCATGGTATAACCAATGCCTAGTGTCTGAATGTATATGAGCTCATACTAGGTCATTTTAATTGAGTCATATGGAAATTATGGCTAGGCTTGATAGGTTTTTTTAATGTTTTAGTGAAAAAGTAAAATTCCCGCAAAAATGGAATTTTTTAATTGTAAAGCAATCAGTTGTAAAAATATGGCATCAAACATTGTCAGATGTCATATTTATGGTCGTTTTCCACTCTAGAGTATCATGTAAACCCCTATTTCCCTTCTTTCGAGACAAAAAAATGATTATTTTCACAAAAAAATTAAAATTACTCTAAAAATACGGAAAAGGGGACAATTTAATTAAATCCCTATTTTTTAGGGAAACTAGGGAACATGTCAAAAACATGTTTTTCTTGTGTCCCCAGTTGATTAAAGACCAAGACGGTTTTAGCAAAGATGAAGACAACTTCACTTGAGTAGAAAGGCGTGGAGGAGATCCCAAGATAGGGACTCAACCCCACTTGATGAGATGGCACATCCTAAAGGAATGGTGCACATCCCAAAGCCCCTACTCGCCCTCACACTCCCCCTTCCACTCCACTCATCCTCACTTCACTCACCCTACACTACCCTTCCACCTCACTTCGCTCCACACACCTCCACATACCTCCACTCATCTCCCCTCAACTCTTGCGCATCTTCCCTTAACCCCACGCATCTTCTCTTAGACTCACGCATCCCTCCATTGGAGTTGTCACCATCTTTGCTATATAAGCAAGCATACCCCTCCTCCATTGTTAGTTGGAATTTGTGGGAAGACGTATACACATTGTATCATTTTGCTATTTGAATAAGGAATAAAGACTTTGGAGTTCTACAAGGTGTTTTGTGCAAATGTGTGGAGGATCTTCTCCTTTGGTGATGTGTTGAGTATGGTAAACTTATCTTTCTTGCAATTATTATTTGTTCATTAATAAGATATTACTAAACTTGCTTGTATTACTAAATCTTGTTATAGCACATTGCAATCTATGATTTCATGCTATTATCGGTTTAATCTCATGTTTTCAAGGTTTTATGTGTAGGGTATTTAACAGTTTCTTTGCAAGATTGTCTTAAGTTTGCAGGATCTCTAGATTGGAGGAGTGGAAGGTTCTAGCTTGAGCTTCCAGCACCTTAAAATTCATTCAACCGGAAGGATTCCCCTCTTCAATACATCAAAGGGACTCCATTGCCCAAGTTCTTTGCTTCAAGTTGTCTCTTCCCCCTTCTCATTCAAATTTCTATACAAAAACGTTTTGGTTTCTTTGGTTTTATGTTGCATGCAAGAACTTAACTAATCTTAGAAAAGATAAATCTGCTATGATTCATTTGCATGCATCTTTAAAAGTTAGATCTAAAGTTTGTTTAAAGAATCTCATCCTTTTTCTAGATCTAGCCTAAGTTTGTCTTAAGTTAGTCTTTGATTTCCTAGTATTTTGGAGGCTAGTGATAGGCAAATCTTTACATGCTTCTAAAGTTATAAATTTGCAAATATAAAGTTGCTTTGTTTGCTGATTTTTATCAGCCTAAAAGACCCTAAGGAGGTTAGCTATCTAGCTCTCACTCGTCAGTAATGTTCCCTCGCTTTAGCCTAGTTTAAACTTAGTCATTTTTTAATTTTTTTTGAGTTGACCAAAGACACTTCTAAAGTGTTTTTGGCCATCTTTTGGATTTAATTGCTTGCTGATGTCTTGCAGAAATAACAAGCACAAGGGGAGATTCCGTCGATTTTGGCAAAATCGAGGCTTGCGGAGCATCCAGAGGTTTCCCACTTCATCAAAGAAGATTTTTCTTCTCTAATTTTCTTGTAATTTTTAAGATCCAAAACTTATAAGGATCCAAGTTTCAAAGGAAAAAGTCAAAGAAAACCTAGTTCTCATTGTAATAGATTTAATAAAAGCGGGTCCTTTTGCGCCTAGTTTCTCCATCCCCATTAGGGGGATTTGTGTGTCGTGGTTTGACTTTACTTTCTTTCTGTGCAAGTTTAATCTTTTGATCTTAAACACACATGCAATCTTAAGCAAATCTAACACACACAACACTCATATTTCACATGCATGTTTAAAATTTACTTTCAATCTTTATGCATGTTCAGTTTAATGCTTGTTTCCCACTCTTAGCAATAAATTTTGCAAGCTCTAATTTTTCTTAGTTTCTTGCAAAGCTCTTTCAAGTTTCAACTATCTCACAAGGTTTCATTTCAGTTACAAGCAGTTTGTAAAGTTAATCTATTTCAGTCTTGCAAAGTCAATAAACCTTGTTTGTAATTTAATTAGGGAAATCTCGGAAGTTGTTAGCTCAATGCACAGGAAAATGCCTAAGGGTAATCTGTGAAGTAAGGAGGGCCCTCTCGGGACCTGGTTTTCCACCCGTTTTGGACATCCGACGCCCTTATTGAACTTAGTGGTGAGACCTCTTGGGTTTCAATAAGTTCTCCACAAGTTTCCAAACGAAGAGCTAGCCTCTAAAGAGGCCACATATTCTCTCATTAACTTAACTTTAATTTACCTTAATAAAACATGCGATCAACAATTGCCCACGACTCCTTTTAAGGCACCGGTACAACTGATTTATCTTTATGTATGTGAGAAATCTTCTACATTCATGCAATTGTCTAACTAATATTTTTAATCTTGCAGATCTCGTATCCTACTTGATATATGCATGCTTATGGACAAATGGTTTATGTTATTATCTCAATGATGATGAATGTTAAGTGTTGAATGCATTGGTTTTATTAAGCAATAAAATCCTAGAAGTAGTTCTTTTGCTTTTCTTAGTTTAAAAGAGCCTTAGATTAGTTTTATAGGGACTACCCCCCTTGGCTTTGGTAGGAGTTGGCCTAGACGGAGGAGTTGAGGATCAGGTGACAACACCTTGACTCAAAACTTGCCCCCAAGGACACACCCAGTGGATTGAAGGTTTCTTCCACGTTACCCCAAGTGTGTATAAAGCGACAATAGAACCCACACACATCTGAATGTACTAGATTTAAGATCCCCTTGGACCTACTATCACTGCTCGAAAAAGAAGCCTTGGCATTCTTTCCAAGTGCACAACCCCTACATACACCCTGGTGCTTTGCTCCAAACTATGGAAGACCTGTAACCATCTTCCTTAACAATGCCAAAGCCCTATAATGCAATTGTCCCAATTTCCTGTGCCAAAGCTCGCATAGACTATCATTGTCATGTACCAAGGCTTGGGCTGGTTGTCTTGTCAACCTATAAAGACCTCCATCACGAACACCAATAACCCCTACTGAGTCAATACTCGATCCTCTCGGACATGCAAGAACCTGTCCACCTGAGAATGCCATTGCATACCCTCTGTCCTCCATAGTTGAGATAGAAAGTAGGTTCTTCAATCTCGGACACATACAACACATCACTCATCCCGAGAGGCTTCTCGGACTCCAACTAAAATGAAGTTGTCCCAACTCCCTTGACTGCATACTTAGCATTATCACCAAGCTCCACCTGCAATCTTGAGTCCTTCTTTGACAAACTAGTGAGTGACTCCTGTGATCTTGTCATATGACGAGAAGCTCCACTATCCACCAACCAAGTCTCACTACTAGAAACTGTACCAGAAAGGGCGAGGACCAGTAAGAACTCTCTCTGAACCTTGTCTGCAACCTCATCCACCTCTACTGATGATGCTTGTTGCTTCCCTTTCTTCCGATGTGGACATTTTGAAGTATAGTGGCCTTGATTATGGCAAGCACTTGACCTTTCTAAGGTCCTTCTTCTTCCACTGCTTTGGAGATGCCTCTCTCCCTATCGAACCTTTTCCTTTGCCCTTCTTAGTGTTATCCCCAATTCCTAGGGATAACTAAGGAGATGATGTCTCGAGGCCCTCAGGTTGTAGACGTGGAGTACCATGAGACATCTTGACTAGCAGTGTTTTCTTACACAAACAAAGACCCACCTCGCCACCACACTTCTAGGTTCATCACGACAGTATCCACCACATCAGTTGACTTCCAGAAGACATTGGGTATTGCTCCATGAGGTACAAGCCACGTATTATGGTGAGTGTCATTTCAATATTTGAGACATTTGAGTTTGTTGCATTTTAAACTGCTTTTGATTATGTAATGTCTGCTTGGACATTATGCTCTTTGCCCTGCTACACTTTGGTGGTTGGCATTGTGCCCCAGTAAGTGGTTCATCCTTAGGGATAGGTTTGCTACTAGGAGGTCCTCTTGACTAGTCATTGTGCCATTCCCGACCATATTTGCCACTTTCCACACTTCATCCCCTCATCTCCTTACCGTTTGGGATTTTCGGGTGTACTAACCCAAGAAGGGATTGTATCTCATTTCATGGGAAGAAGGGACCGAAGGCCTAGAGGCTTATAGCTGACAAAAGATAAAAGCCAATCATGAACCTTCTAGATGCACGCCCAGGGATCCCGAGGACAAAGAAATGTCTCTCATAAGAAACTGACGGTACTCGTAAAAATGACTCATACAAAATGCTAACCAAGGTAGAGGGTGTGTGGGAATTGCTTTTCATGCTTAGGTAAAAGCCCCACACGACTTCAACTTGGGTAAGCATGTTGTGAACAAGGTAGAGTCAAGGTGGGCATCATTTTTCATGCTTATGTAGAAGCCCCACCTTGGCTTCAACTTGGAAACATCTTTAAAAGACAAAAGGCAATAAAAGGGTTTGGAAAAAGGTTGCATTGAAAACGACGGTGCAACACACCCTCTACAAAGGCACCCACAAATGAGATACTGTAGTCCCTTGTATGTCATGAACCCCATGCCCAAGAGTCTTGGCCCCATCCATGTCACTTTGTCCACATGTCTTAGAGAGGGGTCCACTTGGAAAACACTCCTAAACTTGAGGTACCATTCACTCAATAGGTCGCTTTGTCAACGCTCCCATACTTAAACTTGTCAAATTACATAGGGTCTTTGAGCAATTGTTTATTTTGATGAGGTTGTTGTTGATGAATGCAACTATAGGAGACATCCTCCAACTTACAAACTTGTGAGATGTGGAATATAGCAGCTATGTGAAACCTTACTCTCAACTTACAAAACTAAGAGAAAGCCCCTAAGAAGGGTTTGTGGTTCCAGCCTCGGACAGAGCTAGGAATGTAAAGATGGCCTCCTCCATGACGTGAGTGAGAAGAACTCCAGATGATTATCAAGATGCAAAGCGATCTGTTGAGTTAGGACATGCCTGTGGCTGAGCACAAGGTGAACATGGGAAATCCCAAAAGTGTTGGGCACATCATCATGTGAACAGAAATAAAGATGATGTGATGGCCTCCTTTGAGCAACAGAGTTGACGAGAAGACTCAAGATGATTCTCCTGTTGGTGGCAGTTGAAAAGCAGATATGTAGAGTGGACGTGCCTATGGACGAGCACAGGTGAACGTGTGAGGACCTGGTTCATCTGTGTAATGCAATGAATCAGAGTCATGGCATCCCTACGGATGTGCCCCTAGTGGATGAGCACTAGCGGGTGTATCAGATCCTTTGCTATATATTGTTCAAGAGTCATACCTACTTGTAACCCTAGTTATTATGTAAAGGGTACAAGTCGGCCCCACCTTAATGTATTTAATAATAAATGTAAAAGATAATTAATATTAATATTAATATTAATTATAATAATAATAATAATAACAAAAAATTATATAGTGACTTAGAGAGGTCAGCCCTGTTGAGCCAATAGATGCCTTTGTTGAGTGGTCAAGTCTAATATAAGTAAGATGATTCTCCATTGTAGAATCATATCTTCCTTGTGAGTTTGGAAATTTCAGCAAACACTTCTAATTGGAAAAGTGGCGCACCTCTCTTGGGCGCTAGGGTTTCTAGGGCTTAAGCACCTTCTTGTGTGCTAAGTCATTCTTGGTGGTGAAAGGTCTTTCTCTTGAAGAATATAGCAAAGGATTTGGTTGGGTTTTTGTCCCTTGTTTGAGAAGGGTTTCCCAATATATATCTTGTGTTCCTGCACATGGTGTTTCTTCTTGTGATCTTGGTTGCTGCAACATTCTTGTTTATGGTTAAGACATGATGAAATTAAATGAACTACATGCTTAACCTAGCTTATGAAAAATCAATAGTGGTTTGGATGTACATGCTTAGATGGCTCTTTTATTGATTTGATGTTACTTTTGAGGAGGTTGATGTCACCCTAGGGCTAGGGTTGTGGTGGTGGTGTTGTTGTTGCTTAACACTTGGCATGTTTTGGTGAGACGCGGTTTGAACTTTGGCTTGAAGGAGGAAGACCTAGCGCTTGAGGGGGAGGCCCTAGAAGGCCCGACGACTTCCATCTTCTACTCCAACGACTTGCAAAAAGTGCCAAGAAGTTTCCCTAGGAGGGTGACGTCGTGCAAATTATGAATTAAATATTATTGTTGTGTAAAACGGGCAAAGTAATGGTTGTTGACCCCTTACTTTGTGGTTTACCCTAAAATTAAGTGGACAAACACTTGTAGTAGGATTTGTATAAATAGAGATCATTTCATTTCCTTTTCATATCATAACTCTCCTTTGAAAGAGAAGCTACTTGGCTGAAATTTTCAGCCCTCTTGGGCAAATTGCATGGTGTTATCTCTTGGTGCTTATCTATGGTTTATCTCTCTTTTGGTGAATGGATGCTATGCACTATCTCTTGGAGGTACTTCTTTGCTAAGTTTTGGTGATTTATCTTGTGAAAACTAGGGTTTATGCATGCTATCTTTGTTAATTACTAAGATTTTCTGCAATTTGTATGTGATCTTGTTAATTTCATAGTAAATTTGTCTAAACCCTTGGAGGAGTATAAGGGCATACACCCTCCATCAAGGTACTTCACCTATTGTCATTGAATTCTCATTTCAAAGGATTGCTATCGGAAATAAAAGGGCTTACACCCCGATAGAGTTTTATCCTTGTTGGGGTTTACTTGCTCTGGGGAGTAAAAGGGTTTACACCCCTAGAGAAGTAGTACAACCTAACCAATAACAAGAGGACTCCATCACCCAATAGAAAGACACTAATCTAAATTTGCACCGGAGATAGAATATTAGTGCATTGGTAAACGTGAAAACTTGTAATTGGATTTGTTCAAGTGGATAATAACTTTCTACATGCTATAAGCTCTCTAGGGCCACCTATGGCGAAATGTTTTAGCCAAATATTCTTGTTGCTGTAATAATATTTAAGCTACAGCCACTAGGGCTGCAACAAACTCACCTTATTTCATTTGAACTCTCTCTTTCCACCACTGAAATTTGCAAGTAAATAGTACTAATTACTCATCTTGTCAAGGGATTTCATTTGGGCATTTAACTTGTCATTTTCTGTGGTTAATTCTTCCAGTTGTAGCAAAAGTTTACTACAGCGATAAGGCTGCATTATTACAGCAGCGAAAGTATCCTTTTGCAGCCCCAACTAAGCACCAAAACTTGTGCTTGAGTATTGGATGAATATCTACTTGTTTAGTGCCTAATTGTCCAATAAATATTTAGTGTTTTGTATGGTTAAATCTGCAGTTATCTTACTTTATTCATTGCTGTTATAAATCTGCATTTAACAGCAATCTGGGAAAGCAAGCTTAACTTGCTTGTTTCCCTTAGGACAAGAGGCGTATATCATCATATATTGTCTTGGTTTGCTTGTGCTAACATTGTTTTGTAGGTATATCTCTAAGACATCCTCTTGCAAGCCTCTTGCCTCATTTCTCTTGACCATAGGGGTGGGTTACTTTTTAATTCCTTCTTACCTCATCTCAATACCCCTAGGGTCACCGGGATTCCCCCCTTGTATCGGATTTATCCTTCACTAAAGTGAGGGGAAGGCATATCTGAGGTGACAGTGGATAAACTCTCCAACCATTATCGCCATCTTGTGGATTGGGTTGAGCTTTTCCCAACCTACAGTTTGTGCGATAACACCTAGCATGAGCAGCTAGGGCCTGGTTCTCATCATCACTACCTCTCTGCTTGTTCCTGGACTCTATCCTAGCCTCCTCTTGGATGCAATCGATCCATAGTTTGTCAAATGGTGGCAACTTCTCTCGTGCAAAAATCCCGTGCAGAAATAGTTCCCAAAACCCGGGAAAACTATTCAATGCCACATTCACCAACTCTGTATCATCAACTTCCTCACCAATGGCTACAAGCTGATCACGAATCTGAGTGATCCTCATGCGGTGGCTAGCAACTGTATCTGATTTGGACATCTCAATTGATCAAAGCTTATGCCTCAAAATCAACTTTCGATTTGTATTCCTGCTTTGGTACAACCCCGCCAAAGCATCATACATCTCCTTGGTTGTCTTCTTCTCGAAAATATGAAGAATCAAGTATTCCTTCACAAAATCCAACAATACCCACTTGGCCTTCACTTCCCTCTTCTTATGAGCAATCAATTCCTATGCATCATTGGGATTTGGAATCACCCTCTCAATTTACTCTTTGCGATCATTCTCTTCCAAGAGCAAAAGAATCCTAGGCTTCCAGGCCTGCAAATTTGTGGCTCCTCCAACCTGTCCTCAATTTTAAGAGTGTCCACCATTGTGTTCAGTCAAGAACAAAAATCTGCAACAACTTGTGTCTCAAGAAGATGACCTTCTCTCTCTAGAGCCTATGCTCTGATACCATGTCAATTTTCAAGCATTCAATTTCAGATTTGAAAATTACTTCCAAGTGACCTCAAACAATGAACTAGGGTTGTTATTACTAAATAATTTTACACTGAAATTATGACAAAAAATTATAGTGGAAGCACAAAGATCAGAGAAAAATTATCCATGGACAAGAGACAAATTTTACTCCACAGTAATTTCCAAATTGAGTATCCCGAGGGCAAAATCAGTCCTCATAGCAAAATTACAAATTCAGCAAAATTCTGGAAAAATCTTCCAAATTACAAATCTACCAAAAACCCTAGTTGATGTCACAGTTGTATGATTGACGTCACCTTGTACGGTTGCCTGTGTCAGACCTACAATTTGCATGTGCGACCTGCAATAAATGCATCATAAGGATCTGTATGGATCCCACACGTGCGGCCACTTCTCCTCTCTTTCACACGTGCAACTCCTCCTTGGCTGAAAAACTCATAAAGAAAGACCAAAAACTCGAGACCAAATTTGCCAAAGTGAAGAGCCTCACTGAAATTTGCCTCCTCAATCCCCTTAGCAAGAGTGCTCACTCACTCATGCCAAAGACATGATGAGAAAATCAGATGTGTGATGTCTCCTCACATTGCCTCGCCTTTTATAGGAGTCTAAAAGTGAGTTTATAATCCCTCCACTAAACTCAACATTAAATTAGAATAGTTTATTCCTTCAAGTGGGTGCAAAGCCCCAACAACAACAATTCCAAGCCCTAACTCTACATAAAAGGGGTTTTCACAAAATAAATGCAATGTGAGTGCCAACAAAGATTCCCACATGCCCGACACCGAGGCCAATGTAAGAATACATCCCCGATGCCACAAAACATCAACAATACAGACATTAGTTGAGAATTACTTATCAAAATCATTTTTACATCTTCAATGGGTGCCTTCGTCCCAGAAAGCACAAAAATGTAGCATTCTTGTTTAAACTTCTTGGAGATGCAAAAGGAGGCTGGGTGGATACTCCTAGATGAAAGAAAAGTTTGACATTTAGGAGTTACATGCACATTTATTGGATGACATGTTGTCCACATATATTAAACAATGCACTAAATGACATTGGAAAGAGTGGATAGAGTTCAAATTTGTTTGAAGTTACTATGATATGCATCTACTTATATGAAACTACCATACCTACCTAGCTATCCAAAGGATTCATGTAAGGAATGAATTCCTCAAGTCCACATATATGAGATATGGAAGTGACTTCATTTAGTTAGAGAAGATGAATGAGGAGGAAGAGGGACTTGCAGGGTGGTATCTAGTAAAGCATCCAAGTGGAGAAAGTCAGGGAAAAAGTGTAAGTAGAGGCCAGTGGGCAATGAATGGTGGCAAATTAGAAGTGTAGTTCCATTCACAATCCCTACAATAGAGGTAATTTTAATGCAACCAAAAATTCCCTTGAACCCCTACCATAGAGGTAATTTTAATGCAACCAAAAAATTCCTTGAATCCCTACAATAGAGGTAATTTTAATGCAACCAGAAATTCCCCTAATCTTGAAGAGATTTACGAGTTGTTGAATGATATGTTGAGCCAACTAAGATTTGCCACTTATGAGTGGGGCCCCACATTAGAGATCAACATAGAGTATATTTGATGCATCATTCAATGCATGTCGGATTGTATGAACACCCCATGGCACATGGAGACGCCTCTCATTAATTATTGGAAAGTAAAGGTTGGGTTCCAACTTCCTATCATGCGTAGATTTTGGAGGCCCCTTCAACGTATAGGTGGTGAGAGCAAATCCGTTGACTATAGCCAAAGAGAACTTGAATGGATGGTAGAGGATGAAGTTTCAAAGCACCAACCCCTAACCATTCATTATCACAATTTATTAATTCCTATGCTCTTGAGAGGAATTGGTCCACCTATAACTTCATTATTCATATAAAAATAACTTTCCCTTAGGAGAATAGAGAAGACAACTTAATGCACAATTCCTTACATCTTTGGTATCAAGAGATGCCTAAGTATTTGAAGGGACCAACATTATAGTTTCTATACCTAGCAACCAACACTTATTCCGAATAAAAACACTTTATTAAATAACTGCACAACTAGGTTACTTAACAAAAATAATCAGGGGAAGCATAAAGAACTGAAACCAACCACATTGCACAAAGATTTTGAGTAAACACCCCTGGAAAAACCCCGAAGGGAAAACCAATACCTTGTTGATTTTATTCATTAAAAACTTGGGCTCCATCCTTGGATAATGGTCCATCAGAGGAATACAATGCAACAATAGCCTAGCCCATCTTGCTGCTATCTCTCTTGTTGCCGCTTTACACCCTTCCTTAGCCTTGCCCACTCACACTTGGATGAACTGCTCTTCACCCACTAAATGCGATCTTCTCACTCTTTATGTGTGTCTCATCCTCTCCCCTAGCCTGTCTTTTATTAAATTGAGTTAATGCTAAATCAAAAACCCTAGATCTCCTAAAGTGATCAACAACTGAGATCTAATCTCACGTTCACTTTAGATCTAATGGTTAGGATTTAATTAACCCACTTAAGTTAATAATGCCAATAACTTAGACATTTAACTTAATTAATTTCGCATTAATCTAAAATATCATTCACTTTAATTATTAACTCATAAAGTGAATTTCCTAAGCTTTTGAGAGGTTACAAAAACGACTTCAACATGCTCGACATCAAGCTTATGTGGAAGTACATGTCCAATGTTAAATACATCAACACTCCCTCTTAGCAAGGACGGTACTTTTTCCACTTCAAGGTGGCTCTATCTTTGCTATTAGATCTGCTACCATGCCTGCTCTCCAATCCCCTTGATTGGTTGCTCCCTCTGACACGAAGGCTATCCTTGCCATCTCACTTCGACCTATCTTCAAAGACTTTCCTCTGATCATGCTCTTAAAAGCCTCATGCTCCTGAGCATCTTACATGATCATCTCATACCATGCTTTTTTCTAGACAAACTTGGAAGGCTGCTCCTTCCCACCTGAACTTGAAGGTTGACTCCCTTTGAGCTGCTCAACCTTCAGAGCTACCTGCTCCTTATCCTCTGTCACTTTGCTGCTTGCCATAGCTCGCATAGGTTGGCCCTTTAGCCTATAGAAGTTGCTCTCTCTAACTTTGAGAATAGTTGTTGTGTCTGAGCTAGATCCTCTGGGCTTGATCAACACCTGTCCATCCTGGAATAGTACGTCAAAACCCTTCTTCTCAGACGCTGAGATGAGAGCACACTTCCTCTAAGCTCTAGCACCCATAACACATTCGTCACTCTCAACACACCTCCTAACTCCATCTGAAATGGCACTATTTCAGATCACTTCACTGCATGCTTGGTCCCCATACCAAGTTCCACATTCATATCTGAGTCTAACTCTGTGAAGCTCTCGAACAACTCTCGTGCTCTTGTCTTATGACATGTAGCTCCACTATCTATCAATCATGCACTAGTTGATACGGTGCCCAAGGAAGTCTGGGAAACAAGTAAGAACTTTGTTTATCAAACTTCTTGGAAAACTCATCTACCTGAGCCTTTGTTGACGTAGCTAGCTCTCACTGCGTTTCGTTTCCACCCTTCTTGTTCAAACATTAATTTGCATAGTGTCCAAACTTGCGACATGCATAACACTTGACTTTGCTCATGTCCTTCTTCTTGTTGTCTTGAGAGGAAGAGTCTCCACTAGAAAACTTCCTGAACTTGCCCGTCTTTGTTTACCTGACAAGAGAAACGTTCTCATCATCAACCTTGTGCCGACCTCCATTCAATGCTTCATCCTGAAGTTCATCCTGAACGAAGTCATCCCACAACCTTGACCAATCAGGGAGTTTCTCGCGTGCCACGATCCCTTTGATGAATTGTGTCGACTCTTTGCTAAATCCTTTGAGCGTCATCCTCACCAACACTGAATCATCCACTGTTTCCCCGATTGTAGTTAGTTCATCTCGAACCTGTCAAATCCAGGTGAGATAGGTTGTCACTGTGTTTGATCTCGTCATCTTTGTGTCTTTGAGCTTCTCTCTCAACACCATTTTGCGATTCTCATTCTTGCTTTGAAATAAACTCTTCTTAGACTGCCACATGTCACTAACAGTTGTTTTTCCAAATAAATGAGGGATCAAGTGATCCTTACTCCATCTAGAATAATCCTTTTGGCTTTCACGTCCTTTAGCTTATGGACGGCCAAATCTTGTGAATCCGTTGGTGGGACCACAAAGGAGTTGGCAAACTCTCAAATATCATTCTCCATTAACACCAACATGAATCATCCATTGTTTCCCCGATTGTAGCTAGTTCATCTCAAACCTATCAAATCCAGGTGAGATAAGTTGTCATTGTGTTTGATCTCGTCATCTTCGTGTCTTTGAGCTTCTCTCTCATCACCATTTTGCGATTCTCATTCTTGCTCTGAAATAAACTCTTTTGAGCCTCCCACATGTCGCTAGCAGTGGTTTTTCCAAATAAATGATGGATCAAGAGATCCTTACACCATCTAGAATAATCCTTTTAGATTTCATGTCCTTTAGCTTATCGACGACCAGATCTTGTGAATCCGTTGGTGCGACCACAATGGAGTTGGCAAACTCCCAAATATCGTTTTCCATTAACACGAACATGATCCTCTCCTTCCAAGGACTATAGTTGGACACCCCATCCAATCTATCCTCAAATTGCAACACGAATGCGGCCATCTCCGCAACTTGCTAAAAAACTCAAAATTTGTTGCCCAGTCCTGCTACTTGCTGCCTGGATCCCTTCATGAAGCTACCCCCACAACCTTCTATTGCTACTCCAGTACTCTCCTGGGTTGCCCGAGTCCTTTCTGGGCGTTGCTCGACTATTTTTTCCTGCTACCCATGGCTACCCTGATTTCTTAGTTGCTACCCAAAAATTTGTCCTGTGCACGGGATGCCTACTTGCTGCTCGAGAGTTGCTCAAACCTTTGTTGGGTCTACCCTCGGTTGTCACTACCCTTTCGCCCCTGCACTCGACTGTTGGGTGGTTCTTTGGCTGGTCGACGACTGGCTACTCCAATCGTCACTCTCTACCAGTGGTTGTTCAACCCACGCCTTTCCTTACCTGGCACCTACTTCACGTGGCCCCTCTATTCAAATGCCTCACATACCAACAACCCCCGATTTCTTTGTCGGTGTTGCTTCTATGCGGCTATTCTGCCACGTGCAGCCAACACTTCACATGCAAGTCAACCGACTTACCTCTATCGACGTCCTGTGTTGATTTTTTTTACAGTGTTTTCTCACCCTGCAATTTATCCCAATCCCGGTTTCAGTCACACCTTATCACTCCAAAATGTTTAATGCCCTTTTCCCAATATTAAGGAAATTTGCAAACATTAATATGCATTAAATTTCGAAATAAAATTTTGACTGAAACACATGAAATAAATAATATTTTCTATGGCTGTCTTAAAAAACTCAGAAAATATATCAGCAAGCACACATTTAATGACACAATAGATTTTTGGTCAAATCGACCCTGGAAAAACCCCAGTGTGGGGAAAACCAGTGAGAGAGAGGGAGTTCTTCTTATTTCTTCAAATCTGGAAATTACATCAGCAAAAATAAACCAACAACAATTACTTATCTCTTTCCTTCGATTTCCGTGCTTGAAAAGTACAGGAAGAAAACCAACCACATCCACCTCGAAAAACTTGCACACACAGCCGTACCGTACGGACTGTACGAACTGTACGGAATTTGAGAAATGTGCCCAGAAATTAGTTGCTGTTGTACGGCGGCCGTACAGCTGTACGGACTAATAAATGCACCCTTTTTCACCTCGTTTTGTGTGCTGCTGAGTATGCTGAACAGGTACAGTAAACTCTGCTGTCCCAAATCCGTACCGTACGGATTATTTAATGCTGTTGGCTGCCTCGATTTGCGTGCCCAACTTTGCCTTGAAAATCGTGCCTCCTCTTTGCTGCCCTTTCC
>ML776666.1:1934272-1956275 GCA_009831015.1 Picea engelmannii
CAACACCAACACCAAGCCAAAACCAAGAGCTCCTTCCCTCTCCACTCCAACTCAAAGATGAAACAATGAGGAAGAAGAGGGAGAGATTGTGCTTTATCTCCCCTCTCTAACCCTAAAAATGCCCTAGGGCCCACGCACAAAGCAAAAAAAATTAAAAAAAAACCAAAAAAAACTCACTTTTTCGGGTTCATTTTCGGGGAGCGCCCGAGTGCGTTTGGGAGCGCTCCGGGAACACGGTTCCAGAGCTTCGGGAGTGTTGGATGTAGGTTAGGGAGTGTGGGTGGGAGCGTGGCGGTTCGGGCAGCGGCAGGGAGCGTGGTTTGGAGGACGGGAGCGCGGTTCGGGGACGCTCCCGCTCAGAGCGTGCTTTGGGGTTCCGGACCGGGGGGGGGGGGACGCTTCGACAACCCTGATCCTAACAATAACAATTTTGGTGGCATTCCAACTAATGATCATGAAAAAGTGTTGCAATGAATGTTAGTGGAAAATTAAGCATAGTGTGTTTACACCTGCCTAGTGGTCAATGCATAATGACTATATACAAAAGATTATGCTTTTCTTTTATACCCTAATGACTTATCAATGAATCATTATGGTTTAATTTTGATTACTTTTGAGAAAATCAATGACTTTTTTTTATTTCAAATTGTCTAATTAATTAGATGTTGCATTATGTATATTTGGCTTTGTATTAGTAATTATTTGATAAAAATGACTATTTTTCACATTTCTTTTATTGTTGAGGGAAATTAGCTACGTTATCCCCTAAAATTTGGAGAGGTCTCTCGAAACCCATCTCTCATTTGCTTGTCTCTCCATCTCTTGAGCTTGAGAAAACATAGTCATGCATTTATTATGCTTTTAGGCACCATGTATGAGGGTTCTCTCGAATCTCTCCTTTTCCTTTATTTCACTATAATTATGAGTCTTTGGTCACGCAATTGTCATGTACTTATGGAAAATTTATATAGCTAAGTAGAGAGTTACATTTATGACCTATAGTGGCTTGATACTAACCTTGCATTAAATTATGTGAGTTGCATGAGGAATGTCCCAATTTCAAGATCCCATCCAAGCAAGCTATGTATAGATGATGATTGCTTGATGGTCATTTGTTGCTACTTTTGATGCCTTTCTCTTCACTATTAATCATCTTTTGAGGCATCATCACATAGTTGGAGGCATGCCACATCATTGGGATCTAGTGTTTTCATGAGCACCTTACATTCTTGCTTTATATGTGGATGTCACATGGTTGTATTCCATTGATTTAGAGGCTTGGTTGATGAAGCGCTTAGCTTATTGACAGTTGATTGACACTTGGTTGCATTCACGCTTTGTTGCACATATTTGTAGAACACCCTATTTTTGGCCCATGGTATTAAGGTTTGATGGTTTTTGCACATGATTTTGGTTATTTTATGCTTATTTTGGAGAGTGTTCCACTTATGGCCTTGATTGGAGGACTTTGGGTGTGTTTCTTGATGAACACTCCACTTTGGTGGCACATTTACCTAGAGTGCTCCATTTTATTACCTTATTTGGAGGAGTTATGAGCAGTTGTACACATTGATCTATGTTCATGGCACACTCTTTGAGGACACCCATCTTGGGTGGGAGTTTGTTAATGCATTGGAGAGAGTGCCCTAGCTTCCTTTCCTATTTTGAGCATCCAGTTAGCATACATTGATGATAGATCACTTGTTTTGATGGAGTGCTCCACCTTGCACTCTTTGATAGAGAACCTAGCCTCCCAAACGACTAGTTTGCTTGACTTCTCTTTGGATTCTTGCATTGATGGAGGACTACCCTAGCTATTAGGGCTATTCTTAGCATATGATTGTCTTCTTGAGGTTCTTGAATCCACATCTTAAGGGAGGCACACCCTTGGATAGTTCACCATTGCATGTTTTGAGGCCTTGCTTATGGAGCGATTTGGCTTTTTGATGAGACATGTGGCATATCACTTATTACAACTCTATTATTTTACTATTTTGTGTAATATTTTAGTGTTTTTCTAGAAGCAAGACATGGATCTAGTGGACTTTAAAGAAAATCCCCCTCATTGTAATATAGTTGAAAGTTGGAGGCGAAAAAACTATTGGCTTGGCTTGTTCTTGATTATCTTATGAAGGTTATCTGATTTCAAGGGTTTCTATACATGTGTGGGATCCCATTCATCTGATATTTTTTAATCTAATATTGTTGGAAATTACATCAAATTCTGGTTTCACAGTCAGAGCATGTTTAGTCAGATGGGGCACAGACTTCAGAGGGAGCACAGACTTCAGGATCGCAGAGTGTTGAGACGAGTCCTGAGGCAGTCACTCTTGGGCAGAGAGACCTTACTTCTTCGTTGACCACTTCAGGTAAGAGGAAACCTAGATGGTTTCAGGAGACCCTGAAGGAGGCCAGGGAGAATGTAGGGGAGCCCAAGAGCCAGATCAGAGAGAGCAGGCCACCAATCAGATTGGGAGCACATTTGGCACTAGTGACGAGTATCAGGGATACTGAGCCATAGACTTTTGTACAGGCAGTGGACCATCAGGTCTGGAGAGAGGCCATGGTAGAGGAGTATGACTCCATTGTGCGCAATGATGTCTAGGATGTGGTTTTGAGGCCAGTGGGGAAGTCAGTTGTGACTTCCTGTAAAATTAGAGAGGTAAAGCAGAAATTCACTGTCTTTTAAAATTTTGTCAGATAGAACAACAAAGATCTAAATAAGATGAAGTTTTAGAACAGAAAAGTAAAGCTATCTCAATAGTAGAGTGCTGAATAGTCAGATCAGAATTAGAAGAACAATATCAGAATGTAAACAGCAAGTAGTACTGATCATGCAAACTTATTTCTGAGTGTGCACAAAAGTTTAGACCTAGAGATCTGTTAATAAACAATAATTAGATAAACTTCTCTGAATAAGTTAGATAGATCAGTTTCAACATTAGATAGTAGATCTAAGTAATTAAGTATCAGATCTAATCAATACAAAATAGATCTAGCAAGTTAGTATTAGATCTAAACAATAGAATAAGAGATCTAGCAAATTATTACAGATCTGAGCAATAGGGAACTTAATCAATGAACTTCAAACAGATCTAAGCCAAGAACACATAGAATTGCATCATAAAGGAACTTACCTCTAGGTGTCTTACCTTTGAACAGTGAAGGAGTTCATGACTTGCACAAGAGATGAATAGCCACTGAATATATGCTCAGAAAAGTCAAGTTCATAGATCTACCATATAAGTTAGATTTCTTGCCAAGAGATGAATAAATTTTTCTTGCCACCAAGGAGAAAGGGCCACATAAACACCACACCAAAAATCTGTGATTAAACCCTCACACACTCCAGAGAACCAAACCCTCATACACACAGGAAATTTCAAGGATCCAAGCCCTCACACAAACAGAAACTTCTAGGGACCCAAACCCTCATACAAAAGAGGGGTTACAGGCTGCTTATAGAGGGCCGCGGCTCAAAAGGAGGGTACAGAAATGTAGGCACAGCGCAAAAGGAGGGCCGCAGTCATGCTAGAGAGGTCACGGCTCAACAGATCTTCATTGAGAGGGAGACGATAGCTACAAATTCTTTACACCAGCATAAACCCTCAGCTCAGCAACCTCAACACAGATTTTTCATCACCAGGGAAAAGACCTTCATCACACCACACATGGACCTTTCAAGACAAGGCTGAACTGTTGAAGGAGGGTCGCAGCTAGCAAGGACAACACTGTTGATAATAAGAGTGTAGTATGAAGGGTAGAGGGTAGGCCTTTATTTATAGTTTAGGCTAGAGCAAAAATAAGGGTAAATTAAATTAAAAATAAAAATAGCATGTTTTAATTAATATAAATATTAATTCAAAACATGTTATAATTAAAATATTTAATTAATATTTTACATTAACCCTTAAGACAAAAACAAAGCCCCAAACAAACACAAACAAGGGTAAAGGGGTTTTAGGTGAGGTAGCTTGGTGGCAATACTTGTCCATTCATATTCAAGGTGACCTTATTAACTTTATCATCATTGCATATGGGATACATCCCTCATGTGGTCATGCCCACCTTCAAGGAGGGTCATACACCAACAAAGTACCTAATCAAGGATCAAGTTGCCCCAGAACATTTCTAGGGTCTTATCCACCAAGGTACAAGACCAAGGATCAATCCATGCCCTATGCATGGGTACCCTGGACCATGTCCAGGGGCCCTAGACATATCTAGGGACTTTAACTGCTTGGTCCTAGACCAAGAACCCTAGTCATATACGGGGGGCCCTCTCAGGGGTCTTTACTACTTGGTCCCAGACCAAGAACCCCAGTCATATACTAGGGGCCCTAACAAGGGTCTTTTGCCATGGCACTGATTGTTTGGTCCCAGACCAAGTACCCCATGAGTGCACTGGGGGCCCTAGATCTCGGCTAGGGACTTTGCCATCCTCCCGGAGAATGTCTCTTGCAGCTGCTACAAATTTAACACTTCCAAGTGGTTGTATAAGACCAAGATTGTTGCAAATGGCAGCGTTGAGAAACACAAGGCCCGTTTTGTGGCATGAGGCTTCTCACAGTTTGAGGGAGTCGATTATGACGAGACTTTCGCACCAGTGGTGAGAAACACTTCTATCAGGACTATCATTGCCATCAATGTTGCCAGAGCGCGAAGCGAAGCAGGAGCGTTTTTAGGAAGCGAAGCGTCGGGTGCGTCATTTTCAAAAAATCCTCGGAAGCGAAGCGTCCTAAAAGCGTCTATTATATATATATATATATAATTTTTTATATATATTGCGTCTATAGTAAAAAAAACATGCAGAAAGACAAATTACCTGCAGAATGTATGAAAACATGCATATCTGTACATTGTAACATTAAAATGGCATTCATAGTAGTAAGTAGTAGTACATCAATGATTAAACATTCGAACATCAACCATCTAGAATCTAGTAATTACTAACTTACAAACCAACATAAAAACTTTCAAGCCATATAATAGAAAGTAGACCATTTAAGCTATGGAATGAAATCAGTCATCTAGCAACTATCGACAATAACATGAGACATGACCAAATAGTTATGATTACAAAATAGGCCATCTGCACTGAATTATGAAGATCGAAAGGTCTAAAACAATAAAGTTTAAACTATGCTAGACTCTAGAGTCTAGTTGCTAAATGCTATGAATCTATCATCTATAGACTGACATGTAAAGTAATGAAAAAGGAGAAACATCAAACAATTATCCCATCCTCTTTCTGTTAGAATATAGAAGATGGTGTGCTCGTTTTACCATCGACGATACCGTTGTCACCCAACCACAGGCCGAAGCCTCCCTCCGAGCACCTTGAGCTTGATTGAGAATTCCTCCGGAAGCAAACCCTAGGCTAGATAGCCAAACAAGGAGTAGCGCATCACAAAAGCTGATCAGATAGTCCCAAACCCTAGCCAAGAGATATCCAAGCCAATACTGAAACTAGCTGCTGCTGCAGCTGCAGCTGCAACCCTCCTCCAAACCTGCGCACCAGACTGCAACTGCAGTGCGCACCAACTGGGAAACTACTGCGCAAAACTGGCTCTGTCTGCAACTGCTGAGATGCTGCAAATGAAAACTGGCGCCCTGTATTTATAGTAATCCTGCCAGTTTGCTGGGGCCAACTTCTCCTTCTTGGTATGTGTCTGTTCAGTATATTATTATTACTTCTGGCCGACTTCTTCTCTTGGAGGCTAATAGCCTAATACAAATTATCTTCTTGAGCCGACAAGGCTTCTAGGGTTATTAGCCAACTCATTAGGGTTTCTCTTGCTTCTCGGAGTCTTCTATTCTCATCAGGTTCACACGTGGGGGTAAATACCTCCCGCACCTACCATAATATTAACACTACCTCCTAGCTAGAGAGGTATTTACAGGTAATGGTCTTGAGCACAAAATATACCATTTACCCGGTAGCATCAATATAGTCATCTAGACTATTTCATGACTAGATCATGAGCATCACCATCGCCATCAGCTGCATCATCTCTCGAAACCATACTTCATCTAAGTAGTTAGATATGATGCTGGATAAGTCACTTTCACCATAGAGTGAGGCAAGAGGAGTAAAAGCTCTGAACTTTTTTCTGTCTAGAAAATCTCTGTTCATCATTAATCTAAATGATCATTATCTCCAATAAATTGTTGATAGTCTTCAAGGCAATTAGAATAAGGATAGAACACATTTGTGTCTATTCATAGTAGTACATAACTCCAATCCAGTGCTTAACTACAACATCAAGTAATACATAAGTACCTGATCAACAACGTATGGTTGCAAACAATGAAACATATTCACCATAGTAGTCCTCATCTACTGTCATATAGTCTTCATAACAAACATCTGAGAGCATCCTACATAGAAACAATGTTATGATAGAAACTGTATCATTTGGGCCAATCTTTCACTCACGTCTGTGAGATTTGAAAGAATGTCTGCCAACATAGTAGTCTTCATCTGCATAGAAACAATGTTATGATAAAAACTGAATCAACTGGGCCAATCTTTCACTCATGTCTGTGAGATCTAAAAGAGTGTCTGCCCTCAATATAGAATATCAACAATAATGATCTGGGCCAATCTTTCACTCAAGTCTGTGAGATTTGAAAGAATGTCTGCCCTCAATATAGAATATCAACAATGGGCTATCTGCCCCATTCTTCTCAACCCTGTGCCATTCCTCCGACACTAAATAAAGTGTAGCCTGGAGAGAATGAGTTTGCCCTCGAGAAATGCTTGGACCATTCCTTACCCTGGGCCATTCCTCTGACACTAAACAAAGTGTAACCTGGAGGGAATGAGTCTGCCCTAAGGAATGACTGTCCTGGACTATTCCCCACCCTGGGCCATTCTTCCGACACTAAACAAAGTGTAACCTAGAGAGAATGAGTCTGCCATCGAGGAATAACTGTCCCTGATTGTTGAGCCTGGACTATTCCCCACCCTGGGCCATTCTTCCGACACTAAACAAAGTGTAACCTGGAGAGAATGAGTCTTCCCTCGAGGAATAACTGTTCGGACCATTCCCCACCGTGGGCCATTCCTCCGACACTAAACAAAGTGTAACCTGGAGAGAATGAGTCTGCCCTCGAGGAATGTCTGTCCTGCATCAACCTCCAAAACAGACGATTCTTCGAAACTGCTCACAACTGTGAACTTCGAAAGAATGACTGCCCGGCGAGGTGGACCATTCTTCTTGACCACTACTCAGAGTGACTGCCAAGAAGAATGGCTGTCCTAGACCACTCCCCATAATAGGAAGTCGTTGTCTGTGATACATCAACAATCAGTCTACCTCCCATGTTAGCTACAATGGGAAGTCACTGTCCGTCAGAAATCTCAATCCACTTTCCGAACAGGAAAGCATCTGTCCAATTTGGACTATTTTTCAATTTACAAAGATAGATAATATTTTCAATGCTCCCTCCTAACTGGAGAGTTATTTCAATCACAAAAATAAATGTTTGCGTACCTTTTTCTAGTTTGGAGAGTCTTCCTTTCCAGCTAAGAGAGTCATTTCCACGAGCTCTAGCTTGAGTATGCACATTCTTTTATCTTGAATATAGGCTTTACCAAAATGTATGCTTATCTGCTCATCTGTGGAGATATGTATTGGAGAAAACATTTTCTCCCTTCTGGACTTTATCATGGATAATGTAATGCTTGTATTGTAGTCTGGAACACTATGAAGGCTTCATGTAGATTTGAATAATAGAGTATATCATAGTTGGAGAACTGGAACATATCCATGTGGCACTTCTTCTGTCATCATGAGATTTGATCTTCTGAGTAGTCATCTTGATGTTATAGGAAATCTTCACCACGCTTCTGCTGTGCACTGGAGGTTCTCCACCAAGTTGTCTTCTTCTTATCTACATACAGGAGTCTCTTTCTGATATGGCTCAAAGTCTTCAGATTGCTCTGTATACTTTTTTTATTCAATTTCTCTGGAGAACATTCTTTGCATTTGTCTGATGTGGAATTCTAACTCATGGATGTGGCGGATAATATAATGACTTATATAGAGATAAGTCTGGTGTACCGGAACAATCAATCATCATAGTCTCCTCCCTCCATCTGAGAGAACCTCTGGTTCTGGATCTCACAATGCTTTCATTCATAAGTCTTCCGTACACTGTTCTTCATCGCGACTTTCAGCTCTTCTGCTTGATTGCTTTTAGTGAGTTCTTATCAGGCTGGTAATCTTGTGATTCTTGATACACTGACTGGTTGTTAATGTTCTTCTTTTCCTTTCTTGGAATCTTTATGTTCTTCTTCATGTTTTTCTTTAGCTCTTGCGTCCATGGAGTTTCTTATAGATTCCATGCCCTAGAGATTCCACTTCTTACCTTCATCATTGCTTCACGGATCTGGATGGACAACCAGGAATACTTTAAGGCTTCTCTTCAAAAAGGTCTTCTTGTGCGGTTGAGCTGAACACGTACTGTCCTTTCATGGTTGCTACCATGGATATATATATTTTTCATCATCTTCAATGGATCATAGGATTAGCTCCCTCCTGATCCTTGCTTCATGTATAAGTGCATATAATCTGCTCCCTTCGTCTGTCTAAGTCCATGGTTCGGTCTCCGTCCTTATTATCTTCTACAATAGAGTCCACGCTTCCATCTGCAACCTTATTGTCTTCTGCAATATATAATTGGCTTTCTTTGTCTAACAGAGTCCACGCTTTCGTCTTAGTTGTCGTGATAAGTCTTTCTCCAATTCCTCTTGATGTTTGACTTCTAAGTCTCTTCAAGATCGATTCGTCTTATCTTGCAGTAGCTTCCACATGATTTGTATTTCATCCTTTCATGTGTATTATCTAATGTATTCATTCTTATCTTGTTGTTCTTCCATAGGTATAGCTCTTCTTGGAACACATTGTTTTCCAAGAGATAGATATACAAGATATGTACAAAGACGATGCAAGCAAGATATATACAKAAAATAAGAATAGTGTTGTTTACCTTTCAGTAGAAGAAGTCTCTTCCATCCTGCTTAGTCTTCTTTGTAGGTTCCTTTTCTTCGGCAACTGATGCTTCATGCTTCTCTTTCCTTTTCTTTAGCTCGGGACACTGGTTCCTGTAGTGACCGTACTTTTGACAGTTGAAGCACTGTATTTCTGAAATGTCTTTTCTTTGTTTTGGCTTCCTTCTTGAATCGAACTTTCTTTTGTCTCTGAAGTTCTTGAATCTTGCTGTGAAGGCTTGATCATCATACTTCTTTTGAGGTTTCTCTTTTGCATTGATCCTTGATTCTTCTTGAGCACAACAAGTCCAAAGTTCTTCAAATGTCGGTTACTCCTTCCTTGTGTTCATGCTTGCGGCAAATGCATCCCATGTCTTGGGAAGACCATTGAGTACTATGTTCACCAATTCCTTTTCTGAGGTGATCTCTTCAATAGCTTGTAGTTGATCTCTTAACTGGGAGATCCTTACAAAGTATGATGTTATGCTGTCGTCATCATTCATCTTCATGTCACGGAGCTCATTCTTCAGACTCATAACTTGTCCAATGTTTCTGACTGAGAAGAGATTTGTTAGGGCATCATACATCTTCTTCGATGAGTCAAGATGGGAGATGTAGGGTATCAGGTGGTCTTTTATGGAATCCACTATGATACTTATGGCATTGATGTCAACATCTTTGAACTTCTCCATAGCTGCAACTATCTGCGATTCTTTCTCTTCTCCTTCTGTAAACTCTGGCTTCACGATCTTTCCTTCCACAATATCCAACACTTTATTCTTAGCAAGGATGAGGTCAATCCTTGTCTTCCATGCTTTGAAGTTAGAGGCTCCATCTAGCTTGTTCTCAGACTTCATAGAGTTCGTCATGGCTTGCTTGACTTGGTCAAACCCTAGATTTGACCAAAAATCCAAACTTCACGTCTTGGCCTTCTGAGAGTACCAGGAGATGCGCTGGGCTAGGGCGCACTGATCTATCCGAAGATTAGGTCAATCTCATCACTTAAGGTGCCTCGACAAGAGGTTTAGGGTTTCTTCAACTGCTTCTGCTGGTAACCCTAGTTGCAGTGCTTTTGGAAGCTGCTCCTGCTAGTAACCCTAGCGGCAGTTCCTCAACGAGCTCAATATCTAGCGGCTATGTTTCCTTCCAGCGCTTTAGGCTGACTGAAGGGGTGTGGGCCCATAACCTATTAGAATATAGAAGATGGTGTGCTCGTTTTACCATTGACGATACCCTCATCACCCAACCACAGGCCGAAGCCGCCCTCCGAGCACCTTAACCTTGACTGAGAATTCCTCCGGAAGCAAACCCTAGGCTAGATAGCCAAACAAGGAGTAGCGCATCAATCCCCAAGGATAGCGCATCACAAAAGTTGATCAGATAGTCCCAAACCCTAGCCAAGAGATATCCAAGCCAATACTGAAACTAGTTGCTGCTGCAGCTGCACCTGCAACCCTCCTCCAAACTTGCGCACCAGACTGCAACTGGGAAACTGTTGCGCAGAACTAGCTCTGCCTGCAACTGCTGAGATGCTGCAAATGAGAACTGGCGCCCTATATTTATAGTAATCTTGCCAGTTTGTTGGGGCCGACTTCTCCTTCTGGGTATGTGTCTGTTCAGTATATTATTATTAATTCTGGCCGACTTCTTCTCTTGGAGGCTAATAGCCTAATATAAATTATCTTCTTGAGTCGACAAGGCTTCTAGGGTTATTAGCCAACTCATTAGGGTTTCTCTTGCTTCCCGGAGTCTTCTATTCTCGTCAGGTTCACACGTGGGGGTAAATACCTCCCGCAACTACCATAATATTAACACCTTCCACCAACACGATTGGCACATGTGCCTCCACGTGGTGGTAGTTGAGGAGCATGAGAAGGACGAAACTATGCCGAATGTATAGATGAAGATGAAGCCCCTGCTGCTGGAGTCCTGAACAAGGGGACCAGGGATCAACTAGTAGTTGGGGGTGGCATCTCGGCATGATCATCATCATCAAAAAGAGCATTCTCCAATTTTCTAAAAGCATTACCCCATCCTCCAAAATATACTCCTCTGGATGGTTGTCACAACGCTTCAAGTTTTTATCCTCCTTTGCCTCCTCTCAGTAATGGGACAACAATTGCAAGTTGTAATGAACATAAAACAAGCTCTCTACCCGGCCTGCATTCAACCTGATTCTTTTGACGTTGTGGATGAAACTGTAGGTGCTCCAACACCTCTCTGCAGAAGAAGTGTTCACCATTTGTGAAAGCACCCGTGTTGCCAAACATTGGAGCTGTGGGGTGCCACCACCATAAATGTTCCACCACGCAAGAGAACTCAAATTCCCTCAATATCTTAAGGCATGGTTGGTCCCAAAGGCACCTTGGCCAAGCATGCACTGGCTCAATTATTGTCGTATCTTGTCACACTCCTCCTCATCCCGGAGCAATTTGTCTAATGCTTTTATATAACGGTTAATCTGCAACAATTATAATTTATCATAAATAGAAATGAATTATGAGTATAAACCATAAGTAGAAAATTGAATTGAACATAAACGATAAGTAGAAATTATTATAAATAAATTGTTTGAAAAAATTTCTCAGGAAGCTTGGCTGAAGCGTTCAGGAAGCTTGGACGAAGCGTTCAGGGAGCGAGATTCTGGGTGCAAAGCTCCCTGATTGGCAGGAAGCGCATTTTTGAACCCCCGAAGCACGCTTCCTAGCCAGCGTCCTGAGCGAACTCGCTCTGAGCGAGCTTCCGAGGCTGAAGCGGGGGGTGCGCTTTGTTAACAGTATGGTAGTTGCGGGAGGTATTTACCCCCACGTGTGAACCTGACGAGAATAGAAGACTCCGGGAAGCAAGAGAAACCCTAATGAAATGGCTAATAACCCTAGAAGCCTTGTCGGCTCAAGAAGATAATTTATATTAGGCTATTAGCCTCCAAGAGAAGAAGTCGGCCATAAATTATAATAATATATTGAACAGACACATACCCAGAAGGAGAAGTCAGGCCCAACAAAACTGTCAGGATTGCTATAAATACAAGGCGTCGGTTCTCATTTGCAGCATCTCAGAATTGCAGTTCTGCAGTTTGGTGCGCACTGCAGTTGCAGTTTGGTCCGTAGGTTTGGAGGAAGAGCTGGTGCAGCTGTAGCAGCAGCAAGTTCTCAGTTTGGGCTTGAATATCTCTTGGCTAGGGTTTGGAACATCTGATCAGCCTTTTGTGATGCGCTATCCTTGGGGATTGATGCGCTACTCTTTGTTTGGCTATCTAGCCTAGGGCTTACTTCCGGAGGAATTCTCAGTCAAGGTTAAGGTGCTCGGAGGGAGGCTTCGGCCTATGGTTGGGTGACGAAGATATCGTCAATGGTAAAACGAGCACACCATCTTATATATTCTAACACGCTTCCGGTAACCCTGATTGCCATAACAACAGAGATAGGTTGGAGCATTCACCAGATGGATGTGAAGACTGCATTTCTGAATGGATTTACTGAGGAGGAGGTGTACATAGAGCAGCCACAGGGGTTTGAGGTGAATGACAGGGAGACTCACGTGTGTCTTCTGAGGAAGGCACTATATGGTCTAAAGCAAGCTCCTCGAGCTTGGTATTCACACAATGATACTTATTTGCTTCAGATGGGCTTCGAGAAGAGCGATGCTAATCCGAACCTCTATTTCATCATTAGGGGTGAGGACACGCTCATTCTCATTTTATATGTGAATGATTTATTCATTACTGGAGTTGCGGATCTCGTATCTGAGTGCAAGTTGGGACTTGCATCAGAATTTGAGATGAGTGATATCGGATTGATGCCCTTCATTCTTCATTTGTTTATTGTGAGAGGAAGACTTGGAGGATGAGGGTGAGGTTTGTTGCATGAGGTTGCTTGAGCTTGGGCGCTAGCTTTCATGCAGGGAGGCTACCAACATCTAGCCTTGTTTATTTATTCGAGAGGTTTCACACCTATGGAGGGCGCACTTGCCATATTGGGCACATTAATTGTGGGGAGGACTTCCAGCCATCAGATTGCAGTGAGATCAGTTGCAGAGCGAGGCCATCCAACAGAGCTTCATTCATGTGGAGGGGTTTCCATATCTGAACTCATAGTTTGCAGTTGGAGCAGTTTCAGTGGATTTGAGAGCTTGTATGTGGGGCGCACCTCGAGGTTTTGGACTTGTGTTTCAGCTCAGAACGAGCTGCTATTGTATCAGGTTCCTCTATATTTTGTACTAGCTATATTCCACCTTCTGCTTTCCTAATATATACATATACATTCCAAACGAATTTCCAATATTTTCAAGGGAAAAAAAAACAAATGTCTGCCAATTTATGTACATTATGTAGAATTTTAGAAACTAGAAGTTGTGTTTTCAATTTAGAAACAAAAAAAACTTCCCAAAAGAAAATGAAATGATCGAAACATGGTCTTAAAATGAGCAACAAGTTTCAAAACCACTTTTGAAGTGGTTGGCTGATTGTATCTTCCTGGGTCTCTCTCAGTTGTCCACGTGTGGTTTGTCCCCATCAACTTCACTTCATATTATATTCATCAATTTTTTGATCTGTGCATGCACTTCTCGCACATGTAAACTCTAACATTTATTTTCCATGCCTTGAAAGATTTTCTAAAATGATTTTCTATATTTCTAGTTCCGACTTTGAACACTACAAGCAACTTCCAATATTCTCCTTGTGGAGACTCGACAGTGAATCCCCCAAGGTTGCAAGTCTTGAAAAAACAATGAGATAGAGATAAACAAGAAATAATATGTGTTCAAATGAGTCAAATAAGAGAAGGGAAGAGCAATCCCAAAATCATTTACACTAACAGATAAATTATCATTAAGCTTTTATTCTGACATGCACACTATTTACCCTAATATGTGCATGTGATCAAAAGAGATGTAGGTATGAATAGCATACAATAATATGCCTCCACTCCATGAAAGATGGGGACCTCATTACAAACATGTTAACTATAAAATCAATCAAACTATAATATAAACTGCAGTATTGCACTCAATGCTATTTTGGTTATTATGCACTCTTACTTGCTATATAAACGAGAATCTTTGCATATTTGTGTATAAATGGTTTGGATTCGTATTGTTGCACATGAATATATATGTTTTTTTTTCAAATTTAGAATATTTTATGTCGTTTTTGGTCACCGGTTTTTTTGTCCGACTTTTTTCCGATCCGATTTCAAATTTTTGGGGTCAACTAGTCTGATCTGGTCAGGTTTTCGGTTCTGATAATATTGTCATCACCAAGCTACACACTCATGCCTCACTCTTATTGCTGAATTTTTTTGAATAAACACCTATCTTATGTCATATGTCTCAAAGCTCCACTGTCCACATATGATCCAACACTAGACACAATGTTAGCAGACAAGCAAGAGACCAAAGCCATGTCCATCCTAAAAGTTTGCAATATGAAGAAGATTATACACCTATCACATGTGAAAAACATTGGCATCTATTGAAAAAAACCAACCACCTAACACAGGTCCTCTGAAGCCTCCTTCCTTCAAAACGTGTCATGCGTCGATGAGCAATACCTCCATCACCACCAAACCCTAGCCCTAGGTGACGTCAACCCTCCAAAAGTGACGTTTTGCCTCTCCTAGGCAAGTCGTTTGGCATGTGAGGGCTACGTTATGTCTTCCAAGGTGTCTTCTAGGCCTCCAAAGGCAAGTCATCGTGATCCGGCATGTGGGCCCTTAGGCCCTTGGCATCCAACCTGTGGGCTTTAATCCCCATGGAAGCCCAAGCTAGGCTTGTTCCTCCAAAACTGTCCACCAAACAAGGTCCTGCAAAAGAAATAGGCACGCCCTCCAAGGATCTCAAGTCAAAATATCATGGCAAGTGAAAACCACATCTAATAAACAAGGCACCTTAACATGTGCATCAAAACTACCTCATCAAATCAAACAAATGCTCCAAGACCCTATACAATTGACCAAGTTTAGGTATGGGAGGGGTGTCATAAAAGTTCTATTGGGTAGACCAAAACCCTCAAGAAGGGGATGCCCCTTCAAGGTCATGTAGTGGATGATGAGGTGGATAGGGGGTTAGACTTCATAGGTCAATGAGTTTCATGACATGTAAGGGCTCGTATTATCTCATTTATGGGTGCCATTCATTAATTAATAAATGATCCAAACACGTGTGCACTCACAACGGTTAATCGATTAGCTTGGGGGGCAGTAACACAGTGTCACTTGAACAAAGTGGTCCACAAAGTGCCATAGGGGTAACCATGTAAAGTGTTGTAACACACTTGTGCTAGTCTTATATTCAAGCGGGATATTTACTATGTGTTTGATATTGTGCAGGTCTTCAATTCTTTTAAGAGACGTAGTTCATCGTTCTCAAGACCTATTTGCGCGAGCATCTAGAAGGTTTATATTTTAGGCTCTTATCTTTTTCCAGCAACCATCCCCCTAGGCCTTTAGCTCCTTCTTCCCATGAAATCAGGTACATGCCCTTCTTGGGTCACTAAAGTCAAAGGGCCTAGAAGAGGGCAATATGATGGGAGTGTAATGAGCAGAAAGTGGTAAGTATGGCCAGGAATGGTACGATAATCTCTCAAGCGACCCCCAGTTGCAACCCTTCCCCAAAAGTTGGCCACTTAGTAGGAAATCTAAGACACTCACCAAGGTGAAACGGGGTCAAAAGCATAATGTCCAAGCAAGCGATCTATAATCAAAAGAAGCTTAAATACAACATGCTTAAATGCCTCAAATATTAGGGTGATTACCTGCCACAATACCTAACTTGTACCACATGGAGCAAGACCCAAGGGTCGTCCAGAAGCTAGCTAGTGTGGTGGATGCGTTGACAAATGGATCTAAACTGTCATGACAGAGCAGGATTCCATATGTGCAAGTGGACACTGCTAGACATGTGGTCTCTCAGCACTCCATATCTGCAACCTGAGGGCCTCAAGACATCATCTCCTTAGTTATCCCACAAAATGGGGATAACATAACCCTAACCCCAATGTTCAAGATGCTCCAACAAGATGAAGAAACCCTAGTGAGAGAGAGAGAGAGAGAGAGAGAGAGAGAGAGAGAGAGATCAAGTGCATGAGAAGATCGAAGAGTGAAATACAACTAGTGCACTCCCCATGATCACATCTCTAACAAAATTGTGATAAGTATAAATGAGCTATGAATAAATGATCACCACCAATGTCTTCTTCACAAGAGTAAACCCTGGTATTTTAAAAGGATCAAGCTCCAAACAAAGACGCCCCCTCTAGACTTCATAATTCCTCTTAAGGTTTCCTCATGGACCTTAGTGACTTCCCCCAAGAAGACAAGTACAAAGAAAATAGTACAATAATGATGATGATTGAAAGGTCTCTCTCCTTCCTCTAAATATATGAGAGGTAAGGGAGGCCAATAATACATATGTGTGTCGATGCCCTTACAAGCAACCTACAATTACACATGTGGAGCGATACACTCCAAGGGTACACATGTCAAGCTCCAAGGTGATGTCCACAAGTACAAGCAAGGCACCAAATGTAAAGGCACTCCACGAGATGTGTCCAATGCTCCTCCTACAAGCCTCCAAGGGCTCCATCAATCCTCATAATCCATGTACTCCACTGGGTCCACTCCTGCATGAACACTATTGCAACCTAGCTATCCCTGAGCCAACTCCAAGCTACCTTGTGCTATCTAGGGCTCGATGCCCTGCTCCAAGATGTATAATACTTCTAACTAGGGCGTTCTCCAAGCAAGCAACCCTCTTCATGTGGCATCATGAATGATGTCACCCAAGCTATCAAGAGAACTCCAATGCCTTAGGGAAGAATGCCAAGCAAGCACCCAAATGAGGCCAAGCAACCAATGAGTAATCCATCTCCAATGTGCCAATCCACCACAGACCATCTCTCATGTGCAAATCTGTCACGGACCATCTAGGGGCTGATCATACACCATGTACCCCAAATCTCATGAAGCACCCCCAAACATGGTGCGAACACTTTCGAAGTAACTTGAAAGCTAACAATTGTATATTGAATAGTCACAAAGTGCAAGATCATATTAAATTATTCAAAATTTGCATCTATTTATAGTTTAGTTAAATACAATCCAATTGGATCAATTTAGATACCAAGTGTCAAGTAACAATAAATAGTTCCAAAAGTCACATATCGAATGTCAACTAACAACAGAGTGAGCAATGTTCCAAAGAACTAAATATACTACTATTATGTAAGCTATAAAGGGAGATTTTAAACCAAATTTGTGCATCCACTAATTTTGCATGCTTTGAGGTTATACTGCTCGTTTGTACAATTCATATTTTTTTAGTAGTCTGCAAAAGAAATGAACTCATTCATAAAAGATACTAGTTGAGACCATCCAATTCACGACAGCAGAAATAAATTCTTAATATACATATGTAAAACTGAAAGATCAAGTGCTTTGGCCTATAAGACCAATAATATGTAAGGCAACATAAAACACTAATTGTCATAGATATAATTATAGAAAAGTTGGAATAATGAAACAAATAAAGAGAATGTGTCAATCATTCAACAAAGGCATTTTATAAATATTTGTAGCCACTAAGGACTTTTACTACAAAGTTGTGAAAGAATTCACCAACATATTTGAAAATAAGGCTTACCACACACTCTTTTTTATCATATCTTTATTTGCATAGTCGTTGGGAACATGGGAGCCATTTGCACTTATTGACAAGTGTGTCAACTTTCGTCTACCAGAAAACAACAAAGCACTGCTATCAGACCACAATGAACTCACTAACAAAAATGCATGGAACTAGAATCACCACAAAGAATACATATAGGAAAACGCTTCATTGTTTCAAGCCATAAAGCAGCTGCATCAATATATGAAACAACTTAAAAGAAATCTATAAAAAATATTATGATTGAGAACATTTTCTAGGAGGACGATATATTAATTGGAACTTTAAGTTTGCTAAAACTAATGCATATAAAATGAAGATCATTATAACTTTTAAGTGTAATTACATCAACGATTTAAGTTTCTTACTATTGACATACTTAAAGAGCTAATAAAACAAATATTGTGCTAAACCTTTCATCAAAATCCTCTTCTACTTTTGCATCTTTGATTCTAGAATATAGAAGCTCCATGGATATCTCTATCAACGAATCAACTCTACCATAATTATCCTTGTCTTTATTTCACCCACACATCTCTGACTACTGGCACAACTATTTCTATGACTTGCAAATAACTTCACATTTTAGAGTTTAGAAAACTGTTTATACCTAGCAAAGAAAAGAAAGTTGTACTAGTCACAAAATAATGTCCTTTACCATCTACAAGTTCAAGATGACATCCCTTGACAAAAAAATTAATTTGTAACTAGGACTTAGTAACAAAAACAAACAAACATTCAGTATTCTATACTATAGAGAAGATGCAACTATTTCTTGTAAAAAGGAATACAGCCAATACATCAAGTATAAACAACTTCCTACATGTTTCCTTATGTTAAGAAATAATGTTTGCAAGCAAGAAACTGTGCTATGCAATGCATCCTCTATTAATAGAGAAAATTTTAAATCAGCTCTTATAGGAGTGTGTAATAACAAGGCTTTAATATTATGATCTAACACTTTATTGCTAGACTAAATTATCTAACAATTTTTTTGAAATACAATTCATATTGCTTGAAACAAACACTAGAGTTACAACAGAATGTTATTACTGATCATTAATGTCTAGCACCCTCCTTTAATGACCATACTGTTAACTTTTACACCAAACATGTCACAGCATTTTAAAAGCTTTTCTTTTGCCAATGACTTGATTAAAATGTCATCCAGTTGAGCTTGTGTCAGACAATAAGAGTATAAACTTTCTTGTGCTGCACCTTCTCTTGAATAAAATGATGGCAGACATCTGTACTTTTTTCTCACATGAAAAATTGGGTTTTTTGTCAAGTCTATCCCTCTGATTAGAGCAGAGTTGTCGATGGCTTTGTTGAAATCCTGTCTTAAGGAACGCTTCTGAGTGACATCACTTGTCACATAAAACCAATGACAGCATTGTACTTTAATTTTGTGGTAGACCGGGCAACTGTAGGCTGCTTCTTACTGGTCCAAGAAATAGAACCTGCAACCAGGTTGAAATAGATATCTTAAAGTTGATCTTCCAGTAGCAGATGAACCTGCCTAGTCGGAACCTGGGAAACCTAAACTACTGAGCATGTTATTGTTGCTATATCCAATAAAAAAATGCCGAGTTCCTTTAATATGCTTCAGGATTTATTTTGCAGCCTTTCAGGGAATAATCCTCTGTGAGGTCATGAATCTGAAAAAAATACTTATTCCAAAACATAATTATGGCATGGTGATGGTTAAATTATTACATTTTTGACCAACTGTCTATATTTGGTATCGACTACCATTTTTAAACTTTCTGCTACTGAAAGTTTATATACTGATTCAATTAGTGCACTTGTTGGCATACTATCTGCCATTCTAGACTTCTTAGACAGTTCACTTGATTACTATGCATGTGAGATAAAAATACCTTCCGCATCCTGCCATACTTGATGTACAGGATCAAATCTGAAGCATTCCAGACTCCAGTACAGCCATTTGCCCACAGATGTTCATCGATCTTCAGATACCAAGCTCTGAGAGCCTGCTTTGAGCCTTACAGCACCTTTACAGTACTATCAACCCCTTCTCAATTGCTTTTACAATGTTATATTGAAAAGAGAGAACAAGAATAGAGAGATAATAATAGAGTAGTGGCAAATCTCCAAAAACACTCCAAGAATCTTCTCCAAGTGAAGTGCTCCACCTCCTTGAGAAATAGAATGGACACATGCTAACAATGACTCCAAGAGAGCAACCTCCTTCGAAGGAAAGCTTGCTTGCATACTAAATAATAAATCTTCCATAAAAAACCTCCTCTTCTAGAGCGCACTCTTCTCAAACATGGCTGATTTTCTTTTTAATAAATAGCATGTATGCTTGAAATCAAGCCAAAAGGCTAGAGGTGAAGACCATGAAAGTTAAAAGTTAAAAAATAATAAAGCTAAGAGCTATGCCACCTCATTAAAAGGCCCTTACCCCTAAGTCCTATGCTAAACAATGCATATCTAAAGAAAGGACTAAGAAATCAAAGAAAGAAAATACAAAATTGGGTAGTAAAACAAAGTGTCGAGGTGGTAACTCTAAGAAAAAGCTCCCTCTTAAAGGCTTGTGAGTAATGAAGATTCCTAGCTCTTGAAAGCTAGTTGGATAAGATAAATGATTATGAGGGCCAATACATGAAGTTTTCCCCTTCTCCTTCCGAACATTATTCATCATATCATCTATGTCTAACTTAGTGATCTAGGAAATACCCCTTTGTCTTAGGATTTGTCACATGTAATAAGGGTTAAGCTTGTCCAATCATTGTAAAACCTCACCTAGTGAGAGTTTGAGTGGTGCTCACCCGCCAAGAGGTTTCTTATCCAAGAAATACAACAAAATATTCTCCACAAGAGAAGCACCCTTAATCCTTGGGACCTCATTGACCAAGTAATATATCATAAAATAACCTTTGATAAAGTGTGCCCTTGATAAGTATGCCAAAGCAGTTAACCTTTGATAAAGTGTGCCCTTGATAAGTATGCCAAAGCAATTACATCTCCTCCATAAATGTGCCAAATTTGGATAAATGTGCATACACAACAAACCAACTCCCTAAATCGCAGTGCACCTTAGAGGAATGTGTCATAGGACCATGTGGACCAGACCAAATAATATAAAATATGCTCCATGAGGGTTACACCCTAGGGAGATGTGCCTAAGTAGTTACGTGAATGAAAGTGCTATGATGCCAACTAGGGGAGCACAACATCAAAAAATTTAGGTGTAAGTGTGCAAAGGAGACTTCAATCCACATGCAATAGCATCAATCCACATGCAAGGTTCATAAAATCTCAACTCCATAAAGGTGTGCCCTAGAAGTCAATTGGGTCTAGTTCAAGTGGTTGTGGGACAAAGTGTTATTTGCCCCACCTAGGTTCTATTCCCATATGTGACATATTGAACTCATAATGAGTATTATTGTTATAATGGCTTTGAGCCCTGTTGTGGACCTAGCCTTGTGCCCTGAATAATCTAGGGTTTAGTAGTTTACCCTGGGTACCATCATAAGAATGAGGGGAAGTGCCTGGGGGTTTTCCCCAAGAAATTTACATAAAAAAAGGTGCAGCCTAGAACAATTAGTCAAGTTAGTTGTAACCTCCATCAATAAATAAAAAAATCAACCCAAAGGAGAGTGCGCCCTAGAGAAATGTGAAACAACTTCTCACAAGCCTGGTCAAGCAAGAAGACAAATACAATAAATAGTAAATGCCTACCAACAAATCATATAATAATGCAATACCATGGGTTGGAAAGAAAAAACAAGGGTAACACCACCCTCATCTCCACCATACCTCAAAATATGTGTTAGTAAAGGGGTGTACTCCGCATGTATAAAAAGATGTCAATAAGGAGAGTGATCTACTCCCGCAAGCAACCATCCAACCAATGAATGTCACCTCATCACCAAATAGCCAATATCCTCAAGAGCATTCACACCATCAAGATAAATGTGCTAGATCACCATAAAAATGTGTGCTAGAAAGAAATACTCCATAATAATAAAAAAGAACCATAGTGAATATGCCAATAACTAAATCACCACGTCCAAGAACAATAATTAACCAATAAAACTCAGGGAAACCTTTAGTTGACGAGTATCACCCTCCATGAATCTGCTAAGGGTCAACCAAATGTGTGATCAAAACTATGCAAGACCCTCAAATACCCCTCAAACACCATGTTGACCGCTCGTTTAGCACGGATGTCAACTCATATATAATGAAGATTATCTATGTCGAAGACAGCAGGGTTCTACTGGGTGTTTTTAAACACCAGCACTTAATTTTTTGTAAACGGGATCTCCGCACCCCTGCGAGGGTTAATAATGTAATAATGTCTGCATGGAT
>ML776666.1:1957696-1984152 GCA_009831015.1 Picea engelmannii
ATAATTTAAGATTGTAGTTGGACTCCTCTTATTGCCTATCAAGGATAACTATCTATGCCATACTTTTGTTTGCACTAATCTTTTGCAGGTCATCATCAAGGGTTTCACTTGAGTTGTGCTTGTGGAGAAGCCATCTCTTGAAACCAACAAAAACTCCAAACCCTCTCCTATTTTGTCATATTCTTTTGCTCATTCATTTCAACTTGTTTTCAGCTCATTGTTAGTATTTGATAGGTCAAAATCATATTTTATAAATCATATTTGTTGGCTGGAAAATTTCTGTGTTTACACAGAAATTTCCTTTCACTTTTTGGGTGTTTTGCAGCATATATCAGCAAGGTTTTGCTTGCTGATATAACAGGGCAGCGTCATATCTTTGAAGTATTTGCTGCATAGGGCACCCGGGAGGCTTCTAGGCTCACCTTGCTAGAGCTTGGGTAACATCTCTCCCTTTCCTTCTTACTCCTATCTCATTTTCTGAAGTTTGTAAGTGTTACTTTCCTAACCCCAGAAGTAGCATAAACTAGATCTAGTCTTTCTTTCATTCTTTCATTCTTTGTCTAAAGTAGATCTAACATTTTGCTAATATCTTAGGTAGATCTACACTTCATCTAGTTTCCCTTTGGCCTATAATCAATTAAAACTAACTCCTAGAACTTTGTAAATAAAATCAATTTAGTAACTAGGGACAACCCCCCTTGGCTTCCCTAGGAGTAAGCCTAGACGGAAGAAGTTCCTGCCAAGGTGACAGTGTGGGCAGGAGCTTAGACAGTGTGTCTCCGAGGGCACACTAAGTGAGCCGGACTTAGCTCACGTTTGCAAGTGTGCATTAGGGCGACAACACACCACATGTTCTACATGCAAGCCTCCACACAAGATATGATGATGCTAACCAGGAAGACAAGGCACATCACTTAACCATGGTATCAATCATTAGAAATAATCCCACCATGGTGATGTGCTCTAGGTGGGCAATCAAACAAGTGTACTTAGCAACATACTCTCCTATAGACAATGTGCACCCACTGTAACCAATGGTTGGACATGCCATAAGGGAAGTGTCGAAAAGAGTAAGTGAATCCATAACAATGCCCTTGTATCCATCCATTTCCATCTACTAGAAGTATGCCATGTCACATCTCACACCACCATTATCCAACCCCTTGGAGAATTAGAAACATCATACATGAGCAAAAGGTGTAACAAGTGTACAAAGGACAACACCATGATCATATGAGGTAGCTAGCAAGCATCATCACCAAATATATGCCAAAAGGGTTATCCATCAAGCAAAGGGATGCAATATGAAGAAAGCACCACCAAATGACCCATCAAATATGACAATCCACCATAGAAGACCGAGTCTCCTCCAATCCAAAACAACAACCCAATCAAATAATATGAAGGTGTATACCCCCAATCCATCAAAACTCCATAGGAACCATGCTACAAACCCATCCATTAGGATGAAAATCACAAGGTAAAACTTCATGCAACATGAGGGGTAACAGAACATATCACTAACACCTCTCATAACCGTTTTACCAAACCTACCAATCACAAATATTCTCATAACACCAAGCACCTCATTTGTTTTGATCACACCAAAGTCCTAGCGTCAATTCCGCATTACTCATCTCACATCATTAAAGAAGCCCTAAAAATTGAAAAACAACCTAACAACCTTAATTGGGAAGATGATTATAAACTAAGCCACTCTTGGAAGCCTATTATCCATTGTCTTCATCATTAAATGGGTTCCTAGCTTCTCTTATTTCCTTTCCTTTTGTTCTATCAAAATATTTCCCATTCCAAACCGACCCCCCAACTTTTTTACTCTTTTCAAATAATTCATTCTATTCAATAAATTCTATCTCATAGCTTTTACTAATTCTTTAATTAACTTTTATTTATCAATTAGCATTTATTATATCTCTTTAATTCATACTTTGACCCATCTATTATTTAACTAATTTAGCCTATTTTTAGCTTTACTTTAACCAAATATTTTATGAATTTAACCTATTTTTTAGCTTTATTCTAATCAAACATTTTATTCATTTAATATTAGATCAAGTCTCCCCTATAGTAGTAATTTATTATTATTATTTTTATCTCATTTATAAAGGCCACGTCCTTCCAAACATATTTAATCAATCCGATGTCTCACTCTTCTCTATCTTTCAAAAGCTTCGATTAGATGCCCTGATGATGGGTGGAGTGTCCACTCAAACAGCTGGGAACGTTTCTAAACATTGACAGAATAAAATCTAGAACTAAGATAAGATATTTATATTGATGTCCAACGAATGGCCAAACAGTATGGTCAATAGGACTGAAGAAAAAAAAATGCAGTCAGAAATAATCACCTCTAGGTGTACCTAAGGCTACTTCAGAAGCATAAAGTAAGCTAAACTAACAGATACATGAGAAATGCGAGAAGGGGTAAGATCGAGTATTGTCAGAGTAAATAAATAAAAGCAGAAAGTGTTCAACTTCCTAATAGCTATTCTGGAATACAATCTTAAATGTATTTGAGGCAGTCAGATGACAAACAACTATAATCCAAATGTTGTCCCCTACCTAAATTAAAAAGCATCTAATTATTTATGCAAATAATCCAACTACACTAGTAGAACAATAATTCCATAAAACATAGTTAATGTAGAAAATACATCTAAAAGATAAATGTAAACAGAGAAGTTTCTTTAGAAAGGACAACTAGCTTATTACAGTTTGTAGAACGTACTAAAGAGGCTGGCACTGGTATAAGCTAGGACATGTTATCCGCCGAGTTGCACTAGCTGAATTTAGAGATGAGTCACCAAAAACTGAGCAAACAAATGCTCAGAAGTCAAAGTTCACAAGTTTAGCAAGTCTTTCAAAAGACAACTTTTTCCACATTTCCATCCCTCCGGGGGCATTGTAATAAATGACCTGAGCATGGAATATTGTAAAAGACTATCGGCCACCTAAGACCTAGGTACAAGCATGTACTCTAGAGTGTTTTTTTCACTTGTTAATTATTTTTTTCCTGCCTTAGTGGGCGATTAATAATTTCTAAGTTTTTTCATTTAGAGACTAACTCCAAAGCTGGAGTATGTTTTGGTGGTTAAGCCTTGGCATGGTATAACCAATGTCTAGTGTCTAAATGTATAAGAGTTCCTGCTAGGTCATGTCTATTGAGTCACATGGAAGTTGCGGCTAGGTTGATAAGTTTTTTTTAATGTTTTACTGAAATAATAAAATTCCCGCAAAAGAATGACACCCAACCATGTGTCAAGCGAGACGATCGGAGAGCTCTGCGGCCCGCAACTATGGATAAGCACTTGTCGCAGGCACATGAGTGATAGTTCTGACCTTCACCAAAGCTGTCAGTTTTATCCAAAGGATTAAACAACAGGGATCTTCGCAAAACACCTTGCACAAGTGCACACTCTCGGGTTCTCTCCGCTCAGATTCCTAAGCCACCATGGTCGGCTATGATGACATGGTGGACTGCTCACCCAATCCTAGCAAACCGACACCTTGGCTAGTGATAGTTGGCAGTCAAGAACAACCACCCTCGGAACAATTGGGTGGGGTTTAACCGTCAGTCTCACAGGAGGACTTCTTCTCTCAGCTCTCACGAGTCTCAGATAATTTTCTGGGCTAGGCTTCAGAAGACTTCTCTTGGCTAGGCAGTGTCGGAAATTTTGGGGTCGTCTCACCACAAACCCTGACCCTTACCACTTTCCCAGATCCTCAGTTCCTGTCCCCTTTCCCTGTCGAAGGCTTTCCCTCCTCCTTACACTGTAGTCTCCCTTTCACCTCCTCCCCTGTAAATCCTTACTGGACTTTTCCGAACCCCGCGATACCAAGTTTCTCATTTTCCTCCTCACTCGAAAAAAGTTTCTACCTGTCACCCCTTCAAGGTTTAGGATCACCCTCTCCTGCTCAGACCATCGAGATTGGGTACATGCAGAACATGACTCGACTACGGCTCACCTCTACCATTTCGAGGAACAAGTATTTTTTCAGTAACACTCCCTAACGATGGAGGAAGGGTTTATTTCAGCAAATCTCCGGCCAACAAATTCTAGCGAGTGGGTCTCAGTCTTTGGGGGGGAGACAGCAAATGTCGCTCAGAACCAACAAAATCGTTTTCGCAAGAGAGTCAATGAGGCAAGACACATGAAACGCAATAAATTCCTAGGCTCCTAAACTTCAAATCTTGACTTCACTCTGGGTAACGACTTAACCTTATCAAGAGTAGCAAAAATGGCAGATAAACCTCGTTGGAAAAGCATACGGTCATCAATTTAGAGAAAAAATGCTAAAAGCCTGGGCAGCGTCAACCTCGGATGAGATCTACAACCCGCCACCAAAAATCAACCGACTGTCCAAAGGTTGGTTTATGCTTACTTTCTCAGACAAATCACAAGCTATTTCAATCCTCCAAAAAAGTTGGTTCAGAGACTCGTCCCATATACTTCTAAAACTCTGGAGCCCCACTTTTGATGCGGATAATGAGAGATTGTACTCCATTCCCATTTGGGTCTGATTACCAGGTTTCCCCCCCACCTCTAGAACGAAAAGTGCTTCCAAGCTATCGGGAATCATCTAGGAGACTTCCTAGCTGCAGATATGGGATTCTTAGACTCAGGGAGATGGCGGTAGCAAGGATCCCAGTTTTACTAAACCTAAGAGAAGGCTTAAAGGAATACCTAAACTTAACATACTTGGGAAGAAACAGGGTGCAAATTCCAGACTACGAAGGAAACCCTTTCCGTTGCAGGAGCTGCCACGAATATGTACACATCATCAAGGGTTGGAAATACAGCTCGATAGGACACAGAAACCCTCGTCCCAATGTAGAAAACAGGAGGAGGAACGAGACGCCATTCTCCAAAGATACCAGCTTTCACTCCACAGAATCCTCTATATGGGGCAATACAGCGAACAAGCAGCGTTGTTGGATGAAGAAGTGGAGGTTCCACCCATGCAAGGAGGAGACAGGTTGGCTCTAGTCCTAGTCGAAAGAGAGAGATCGGCTTCAGAAGCAGGCTTAGAGGCCAACCTCAATTTCTAGTCGACAACCTACTAGGTATGCACATTACTATTTCACGCTCAGCATTTGGTTTTTTTAAGGACTATAGTTTTTCAGTTTTGAATGGAGGTCTTCCCCCCCCCTCGATCCCTCCTCCCTCTAACTTCCCCACCCTTCCTCCCCCACACATTTCTCCACCTTTGCCCTCTTCGTCGTTTACCCCCTTTGTTCCTTCACAAAACATGAAGGTTGGTTCACTTTCCCACCCACCTCCAGAGGATTCCTCCTCTAAAGAATTAAAAGACTCTGTCATCAGATACCAACTACACAAAAGGACCGTCTCCATTCCAAATATTGAACACAAGGGACTAGGATCAAACCCTGAGATCCAAAAAACAAAGAAGGGGCAAGGAAGGAATTCACATTTGTATAAGGCTCAATCGAGAGATTTGGTCGATATTGCCTCCAGTCGTCAAAAATAAATTATTGGGGCACTTAGAGCAGCGAAAACCCTAGATAGGGTTCCCACATGAAGCTCCTCACCTACAAACGCAGGGGTTTGGCGAGTTCCCCCAAAAAATTCGCAATAAAAAGGTTGGTATTGACAAACCAACCAGACATCATACTTCTTCAAGAAACCCTCTTAGACGAAGAAGTGGCGACAAAAATGCTCTCGACTCTCCTCCCAGGCTGGGCCTTCATGGGTCAAAGTCCCAAAGGCAAATTGGGGGGCCTAGTCATCGGATGGTGATCTTGAAGATTAAAACTCTGTTTTAGGAGGCGACTTCCTGTTGGAAGGGATTGGAAAGGAGTTCAGAATAATTAACGTCTATGGGCCACATATAGATCGGAATACTTTCTGGGTTAACTTGTTTTCCAAAGAACTAATGAAATCTGAACTACTAATCTTGGGAGGTGACCTAAACTTCTCTTTGGGGGAAGAAGAAATTTGGGGACCAACAGCCCACCGAGACAGCCAAGCAGGGTTCTTCAGCCACTTGATGGCTCCACTAAAATTGCTACCCACCTGGAGGAATATTACGACAGGAGAAGCCAGAGTTGCAAAAAGATTAGATTGTTTCTTGATCTCTAAATCCATTGCAGTGCTCCCTCTTCAATTTTGTTAATGGATTGGAAGCGAAGGTGAATCGGATCACTCACCTGTCTGGCTCGAACTCGAAGGAACACCCAATAAACCGACAACTCCTTTCAAATTCAATCCCTCTTGGATAAATGATGAAAGCTTCCAACAACTAATCAGAACAAACTGGACCACCATAAGAAATACAGAGGAATGTCCGACGGACATCCAATTTGCATCAAATCTCAAAACGTTAAAAAAACTGGTCATTCCTTGGGCAAAAGAAAAACAGAATTCAGAGGAACAGGAAATACAAAAAATAGAGGAGAAACTCAAACTTCCAAGACGACCCAGAGACAGTCTTTCTCACAGCTGAAGCTCGGAAACCTTAAAAACCTTAGAAGCAAGACGAAGAATCTTGCTCGCAGGACAAGAGAATACTTGGAGATTAAAAAGCAAAGCTATTTGGTTGGAAAAAGGGGATGAAAACACAAAATTCTTCCAAGCTTATGCAAAAAGAAGGAAAGTTGAAAACACAATTCGGAGTCTAAAGGATCAGGAAGGCAAACACTGCACAACTTTGGAACTTTGAAGGACTAGCAAACCTGGGCAAAAACCACTTTCAGACCCTCTTCAAAGCAAACATGAACATAAATATTGTGGAAATAATAAAGGTGGCCCTATACCTCCCAAACTTTGTAAATGACCAAGGGAACCAAGATTTGTTTGTTGAACTCACAGAAGATGAGTTAAAAGAAACCCTACAAAGCCTCCAGAAGGACCAAAGCCCAGGTCCAGACAGGTGGACAATTGAATTCTTTAGGGGTTTCTTTGATCTGCTCAATAAAGACCTGCTAAAGGTAATTGAGGAATCAAGAACAAATGGTAGAAATCATGGGCCCTTCAATTCCACTTTTATAGCTCTCATACCAAAGGTAAATAATCCACAAACCTTCGTTGATTTCGGGCCAATCTCCCTTTGTCATTGTATTTACAAGATTATTTCCAAAATCATAGCCCGCAGGCTAAAACCCATACATTCAAAAGCCATCTCTAAGGAACAATTCGCCTTTCTTGAAGGAAGACAAATTCATGAGGCAATAGGGGTTGCACAAGAAGGCCTCCACAGCTTAAAGACCACAAGATCAAAAGGACCAATCCTGAAGATCGATCTTTCAAAGGCTTTTGACAGAGTAAACTGGACTTATATCCGCCTTCTGCTCACCCACCTAGGTTTTCAAGTCCCATTTATAAAATGGATAATGGCCTGCATTACCTCAGTCTCCTTTGCAGTACTCATCAATGGGGCAACCTCCCCTTTCTTCAAATCAGAGAGAGGATTGAGACAAGGATGTCTTTTGTCACCCCTTATCTTCCTTCTAGTAGCGGAGGGCCTTAGTAAAGCTCTAGATGCAGAAGCCAGAGCAGGGACTTTCCAGGGAATTTCAATTTCATCAGGGCTGAGAATCACACACCTTTTATTTGTGGATGATATCCCCATCTTCTGTAATGGGAAAGCTGGAGAAACAACTTTGGCAGACATCCTTGTGTTGTTTCGTTTAGCCACAAGTATGTTAATAAATGAACAGAAATCTACAATTTCCACCTCTGAATTGGACAAAGAAGAAAAGGAAGTATATCGAAGACTCTTCCCCTTCAATATGCAATATATCTCAAAAGGAATAAAATACTTGGGCTTTCAACTAAAACCAAATGGTTGCAAGAAAGAAGATTGGAAATGGTTGATAGCAAAACTAGAAAAAAGATTAAACAATTGGAGCTTCAGATGGTTATCAAGAGCAGGCAGACTCACACTGACAAAATCCGTACTGGAAGCCATTCCAGTTTATTGCATGTCGCTAGCATGGATCCCCAAAGGAGTCTTAGAAAAAATCAGAAAGATTTGTGCACGTTTCATTTGGTCAGGCTCGGGAGAAAAGTATACACAGCCCTGGTCAAAGTGAGACAACATAGCTTTGCCAAAATCTTTAGGAGGCTGGAGGCTCAAAAACATTTTCCTTTTCTCAAAGGCTCTTGCAGCAAAAGCCTGTTGGAGGCTCATCTCAAACACTAGCATGTGGACGCTTGTAATAGCTCAAAAATATAATTCCCCAGATACAATTGAAGATTGGATCTGAAGCCCTCTCAAAGCTTCAACAAATGGCTCGATTATTTGGAAAGCAGTGATCTCTTCATTCACGGTGGTTGGCGACGGTCTTGCTTGGAAGGTGCATAAAGGAAATCATTTACGAGTAGGGACTGATCCTTGGCCAGGAAGCCGGAACTCCCACATACTATCGAAGGACCTAATTGAACAACTCCACAGACAAGGTATCTTCTATCTCTCTCATTTAGCCAACCCCCCAACTACAACAATTTGGAACCAAGGCTGGAAAATGCAAATCTTCTTGGCTTCGTTGGGACTCAAGCAGAATCCTTGAAAAATTATATAGCCGCACCCAAAAGAAGTCACATCAGATCAACAAACAGGGAGGAAGAACTAGTTTGGCAAAAAGATCCAACAGGCATCTACACCCCGAAAGCAGGGTACATAGCACTGAACCTCCCATTACAACAAAATCCCAAATGGTGGTGGAAAAGCCTTTGGAAGCAAAAATGCCCACATAAAGCAAAAATCTTCATGTGGGTAGCTTTAAACAATCGAATCCCAACTTGGGAGAACTTGAACAAGCGACAAATAGAAGGCCCAAGAAGATGCGCACTCTGCAACAATGCAATGAAACCACTCTACATTTGCTCCTCACCTACCCCTTCACAACAAAAGTTTGGACTAAAACTTCAATTAGTCTAAAACAAAATTTCTTATGGGCGGGAGACTCCATGGAATCCACTTGGAAAGCATGGTCAAATACACCAGGAAACAGAGATCTCAAAGCACTTCCTCTCCTAATAAGCTGGGGAATCTGGCTAGCAAGAAACTCAAAAATCTTCAAGGAAAAAGCCACCCTCTCAAAACTAATAGTAGCACAAAGTCTCGCAATACTTGGCCATTACTCCCAGATCAAATTTACAAAAACGTTAAGGACAAAACAACAAGAGACAATAGATACCACAAAACCCTGGGCTTATTTTGATGGTGTTGCTCAGAACTCTGTCTGTGGAGGAGGAGCTACTCTACATATCTCTGAAAACCACTTTTCCCGCCTAAAAATGGGACTGGGAAGGGCGACCAACAACCTTGTTGAACTGATGTACTTGAAGCTTCTACTTCTTTTTTCCAGAGAAAAGGAATTACATCATTTACAAATTTTTAAAGACTCTATGAATGTAATAAATTGGACAAATAAACAACAAAACTGTCATAGCATTTTGCTAACTCCTATTCTGGAGGAAATTTACAGGCTTTTGGACACATTTGATACTGTGGCTATCTCACATGTATACAGGGACAGAAACATGGTAGCAGACTCATTGTCCAAAGAAGGATTGCAACTCCTACAAGGGCAATGGCACATCACAGAGAAAAAAGGGGAAGACACAAAGGCTTAATATCACAGGCCTTTTATAGAAGAACAATAACGACCACAATTTTGAAGATTCGAACTAAAGCTACAAATCATACAGTCTTACAAGCGATCTACACTTGACAGACCAGCTCAGTCACCTTTTACTTACTTGTTCAACAACAGATAAAGGCACCATTGAAGCCTTCAAAAACTGTTCTTATTTCTGATAAAAATAGACAGACATAATCCACAACAGCGGTGATCTCCTCTTGCATATAAAGGACTCTTATGATCAAAAAAAAGTACACCCAATTATGGGTGAGATTTTGTTACTTATATTTTTTTGATATGGCCATGAAGAGAAGGCACTCAAATGCCCACCTATCTTCAGCTATAGCACACACTTTCATAGTGTGTAGTGCTCTAGAAACACCTACAAAATATAATTTTGTCCCTCCCAAGGAATAAAAATTACGCTTTTTTCTTAGGAAACATAAAAAATAAAAAATAAAAAATTCCCGGAAAAACAAATATTTTTAATTGTAAGTAAATAAATTGTAAAAATATGGCATCAATCATTGTCAAATGCAATATTTATGCTCGTTTTCCAAGCCAGAATAACATGTAAACCCCTATTTCCCTTTCGTCCAGGCAAAAAAGTGATTTTTATCACTAAAAAATGAATTTATCTCGAAAAATACGGAAAAGGGGTCATTTAATTAATTTCCTATTTTTTTAGGAAAACTAGGAACATGTTTGAAATATGTTTTTTCCTTGTCCCCAATCAACTGGAAGCTTTGGGGAATTCTCTAGAGAGGTAGGCGAGTTCTCTAGAGAGGTAGGCAACTTCACTGGAGTGACATGGCGTGGAAGAGATCCCAATGTAGGGACTCAACCCCACTTAGCATAGGTGGCGCACTTAGAAGGGATGGTGCACATCCCAAGGTTGCACACTCGCCCTTATACTCCCACTCACTCGAGTTCACTCCCATTCACCCTCACTTCACCTCTCTTCACTCCCACATACCCCTACTTCACTACACTCCATCTCCTCTCCAATCCACACTCATCCCCTCTTAAACTATGCACCACTCCCCTTAGCTCATGCGCCACTACTCCTCTCCCATGTGCATCTCCCTTGGAGTTGTCACCCAAATAGCTATATATACAAGGCAAATCTCCTCCCTTTTGAAGTTGGAGATCGGGCTACCTTAGTATACACGATTGTAATCTCTCATTATTAATTGAATCAAATGGCTTTGGACGTCAAGATTGGTGTTTGGACTCAAATGTGTGGATGGAATGTTAGCTTATGAGGTAATATTATTCTCAGTTTTCTTTCTCGTATTTGCATAAGGCTATGGTAAGGATATTGCTATACAATTAGAGTATATGGTTTACTTGTTTGTTATGCTATATACTTGTTTGATGCATTTGATGCTTAGATTCTTATGTTAAGATTTTGCTTAAACTAACATCGAACAAAGTCTCTCTTGTACGAAACACCTTTTGTGCAGGTACTTGTCAGAAGCTTGGATTTTGAAAGGCCAACCTTTTGGAGAACCAAAGAAGCTTGCTTGCTCCTTTTCTTCTCTTGAATCACTTCAGAAAACATCTTCCCTCTTCTTCACACCAAAGAAAGACTCCATTGCCCGAGGATTCTTGGGGCTCAAGCAAAGGCTTCACAAAATTGCTAAAAAATTTCTTCTCCCTTCTTCTTTCTTTACATGCATGTTAGTTAGATCTGTTTTAAAAGATAAATCTTTGCATCTAATGCTGCATGCATGAAGTATTTAGATCTAGCTTCAATTTTTCCAAACTAAAGAGTAGATCTAAGCTAGTCTCTAAGCAATTTTTTACATTTTCCACTTAAATCTTAAAGCTAGAAATTGCTTCATTTTATTGTGTAAATCAAGCTAATTGGTTTATTAATGCTTGCTACTTTTTCGGACAGCAAACAGAAGCAACCAAGAGAGCTTAGTTTAGGCTAGTTTAAAGCGTCAAAAGTCTCAAAAAATTTCATTTTTTGCCTTAGAAATTTTTCAGAAAAAATTTGGTAATTTTTCGCAAGTTTTAGTTAGTCTTTTAAACTCTTTCTCATCATATTCCAATCGCTTAACTTGCTATTTTCACGCAGAAGTAACAGGTACAAGGGGAGGCTCCGCCCAAATTTCAAAGATTAAACCTCTTTCAAGACCCCCCGGTGTCGCCAGGAACCTCTTGCTCCATTTTTTTACCTAAAAAATGCATTGTAAGCCTTGATCTCGCATTATAAATATCAAGTGCATCCAAAAAGAAAGTAGTGTAGAGTTGTAATAAAGTTTGCGAGCCACAAAACTCGGCTCTCATTGTTTCCCGTACCCCTAGAGGGGAAACCGGTGTTGTTTTACCCTTTTTGCTTCGGGGTTGCTTCCCGTGTCTTTTCTTATTTTGTTAGTTTTAGCTTTGCATAAAAAATGATAAAATCAACTCACAATCACTTAATTGAAGTTCTAAAATCGACTACAAAGTTTTAGGTTTGCTTTCATAGAATACTAATTGCTAGTTTCCTTTTGCAAATATTGGAATAAACCCGAATTGTTCAATCCATGTATGCAATCCTACTGCTACGCTCAAGTGGCTTTGGGGACCCAGAAACGGATTTGAGCAATGCATGCTAGTATAATTAGGAAAATATCTCGGTTGTGTTATTCATCTAAGACCTCTATCCCGGGTGCAGTGTGTTCAGTCAGGAGCAAACTCTCCTCATTGGACCTACGACACACCTGATCGGTAAGTCTATAAGATTGGTGAATAACAAACAAAGAGGCCACATTCACTTTTGCACAAAAAGAGTGGGGACCCCGACTTCAATCCCCACTTCACAATTTTCAAGGACCTTTTCTAATACTCCCTGTTATCCCCCACTTTTAGGGATAACTAGGAGATCATGTCTCCAGGCCCCCAGGTCCTCGACAAGGAGTACCGAGAGCAGGATTGACTTGAGCATGGCCCTGGAGGGCCCACCTTTTCTTTCTTCCAGCTCCTTTATTTTGTCAGCAGCAACAGCATCCATCACCATCAGCTAGGTCCTGTGTCAGAGATGGTTTTTGCTCCATGAGGTAATTAGTCCAGGTATCATGGTATGTGTCACTTTGATCATCAAAACCATTGAATGTATGCATTTGATTCCTTTTACTTCTAACAACTGCTTGGATCTTACACTTGCCCACTTGACCATGCTTGGGGGGATTGACAGAGTGCCCTAATAAGCCTGTGTCTGTAGGTTTTGGTTTGCCACTGGGGGGATTTCTGAAAAGCCATCGTCCGCTCCCTTCACAACACCACTTTTCCATCTTGCTTCCCGCTCACTTGTCCCAATCCACTTGTCCGGGCACTAGGTTGACCTATTTTTAGTATTGCACCATATCTCGTAGGAAGAAGGGGCTAAAGGCCCAGAAGGAAAAAGCAAGCTAGTAAAAGATAAAAGCCTAAGAATAAAACCTCAAGATGCTTCGCCCAGGGATCCCCGAGAAAGAAGTAAAAGGCTTCTCAGGAAGAAACAAGAGGGACCCGGAAAATTAATAAGACAAGACCTAACGAGGGGATAGGGGGTCTCATCACGAGCCAGCCTATTAGGTCCACGGGTACCTAGCAGTATGACATTGCCACCAGCTGGTTACCACGCCAGGGAAGTGACGCTTGGTTGCATGGCCCAGGGAAAGGGGGTCTCATCACGAGCCAACCTTCTCATCTCTGTGAAAGTACTTGTGGGTAACACTGTCACCACTGGTCACAACGCCAGGGCAGTGTCCCGTGACTAGCTCTTGAACAAAAAGAAAAAGCAATAAAAGATAAAACAATAAGAATGAAAGGCAAGAATGGGCTTGGAAAGAATGCATCCATGACATGTACAGCTCGCCTTCTAACAAAGGCACCCACAGGTAACATTTCTTGCATCCTTGGCCCTTATTGCACCCAGATGCTTGGACATCCCCTAACCACATCACCCACTTACATGGCTTGGATGAGGTCTCTTCCGAGGAACTTTCCTTTTCTAGTGGACACTAGCCCAATAGGGCGCCTTGTCCTTTCCTCCAGACTTGTATTGTAGGCTTGTGTAACGTCTTTGAGCTTTTAACTGATGTATTAGGGATTTTATGCACATGTTTAATAATATTGATGATGAGATGTGATTGACATTGCTATGATCCCTGTGACTGATGAGCCCATGGAGGGCATAGCTTTTGATGTGCAGGACCATGCACGACGGACAGGTACCATTTGGACTGGTACACAGGGGGAGATGATCAGTTCAAACCTCAATGGGGCTGAAGAGCCCATCAGGTGGATGCTAAGAACCCATCAGGGCGCAGAGACAGGACAAAGATGGATCAGGGGCTTTGCACCGGAGAAGAGGAGGATGTTCCACCAGAGGCACCTTGACACAGCTTGACCTAGGGGGGTTGAGCCCTTTTCAGTGGAACGTTGGCCTTGAAAGGCCTAGGACGTCACCCATGAGGTCCATGATGTCATCCTTGCTTCATGGATGTTTTGGCAGATGGACAAGACATTTGGCACGTGTGACAGCTTGGAGAAGCCCAAGGGGGGCTAACGTTTTGCTCCAGGATGCCCCATTTGCCCTAAAAGGGGCTAACGTCTCCCGTGAAGAGGCTTGTTGTCTCTTTTCAGCTTGATTAAGGTTTTAATTTAACATTTTAATGTAAAACAGTATGATTTTTAGTATTTTGGCCTTATCGGGCTTTTTATGACCTAAAAGTAAAATTAGGTCAATGATACAATATATATTGAGGGGTTTTACTCTCATTTTATCATCATCTCTCACTCACCACTTGGTGAGGTCTAGAATTTGCGCCCTATTCTAGGGTTTTAGTTGAAATAGTGAGGCGCACTTGTTGAAGGAAGATCTTTCTTGGCATTTTTGGCATTTATCTTGGTGGAAGGTGTTACAACTAGAGTGTTCTACTTGATTTCTTGGTTAAATGTAAGTAAATTTTGGCAAAACTTCTTGAATGAATGGTTGTAGTTGTATTTCCCTTTCATTTGTGGTTATAATTTGTTAAATAAACCCTAGGGGACAAGCACACATCGTAGGTCCTTGTCTCATGTCCCCATCAAGATTTTTAGCCATTTTATTTGCAGGAATGAGATAGACCCTTGCCATAGCAACACTCTACTCTTTCATGCTGAAGAGGATTGAGCCTAGCCTTAGCTACACTCATTTTTCCCCTCTTCGTATGCTAGCCGTTTTACTTCTCTGAGCTAAGAAGAAGAAGACGCATCAAGACCTAGTTCAACTACACCTTGATGAACCATTCTTCTAGGGTTTGTTGGTAAGGCTTTGCCATAGCAACACATTGCCTTGTAAACCCTCTTGTCTTAGTTTTAAACTACTTTCAGAGCTAGCCATCCTTGCCATTGACTTAAGGAAGGAGGAGAGAGCATCGAGGCCTGGTTCCCCTACACCAAGGTGAATCTCTCTCCCCTAGGGTTTGTGTCCTTGAGGCCTTGCTCTAGCAACAACTCAAGGCTTAATCCTCTAGTCCTCAGCCTCATTACATTCTTTGATCCTTCAGCTCTTGCGTCCTCTCTCTGACTCCATTAAACCTAGGAAACGCATTGATCTAAGACTAAACTTGTGAATGTTATAATCAAAATCACTCTCAAATACCTTTGAATCAAACCCTAACTACTAACCCTAGATTATAAACTAACTTTCTAACCCTATATGTTGGTGTCTTCTTTAATGCTATAAACATCTTATATGCAGCATTTATTTCATCTTTAAAGCAATTGAATGGTTAGCTAAGGCATTGTTCCTAAAAGTGTTGATGTTGTTACATTGAATGCCATTAGCATTTATTGTGAAATGATATTGTAATCATTGTTACTGTACAACTTCGATTTGCTTCATCAATAATATTGTTTACCAATTGCTTATTATCAAAAAGTCATTTATTATATGAAGTACTAACCAGCAAGCAAGCTTGCACATGTAGTTTCATTCTTGCTTTGTTCTCGGGCAGGTAATACTTCTTGGTTATTACTTCCGTTTATAATTATTGGTTATACGTCAGATTTTCTGATCAGGTGGTGACTTGCGAGGGGGAAATTATCGTTCATCTCTTAAGCCTTTGGCCTTCTCAAAACCCCAGGTCACCGGGGACGTCTTCCCTGGGCCTTACCTCATGTTGATCGCCTATTCAACTAGGAGGTCAACTCCATGTGCCATGAAGTAATGCATCATCAGATGCTAGTATGTCGAAGACAGTTTGGTTCTACTAGGCAATTTATGCCTCCAGCACAAATTTTGTAAGCGGGATTACCGCACCCCTACGTGGGTTTATAATGTAATAGGTCTACATGGATCATGTTAGGTCAGTTGCCTTAGGGTTTCTTCATTAGGAGAGTTCCTTTCGCTGAGTGTTTTTTATCCTCAGGAGGTTAATGTGGCCTAACCAGCCGGGTTAATCTCCTTTGAGTTTTTCACTCCCACCCAATAAATCCTCCAAAGTGGTGAAAGGCGTTCTAATGAAGTCATTCCTAGGTAGCTAGTGTTTAGGAATGTCATAAATGAACATGTAAGACGACACGCAAAATTTCACGGAATTCACCAACTGTAGCTAGGTTTTTTTTTTAAGTTCTGAATTAATTAATTGATTAATTAATGAATTAATTCTAGGTAATTAATGTAAAACTTAGGTCCCGGGATTTTTGATAGGGGTATTTGTACTCAAAAGAAAGCTAATGAGACCCCCTAAACCTGTGGACCAAGTTTAACCTCAGTCGGACAAATTTTGCTAGGTTGTTTGTCCACTTAGGAGTTTTTCGGAAAAAACGACGGCTTTAATTGCCAAACCCAAGACATGGGCAAATGTCAATTTTGTAATAATGAACCAAATCAAGTGAAGTAAGTGGCAAATCATGATGAGAGGGCCCCACCTAACCTATTCCTACCCATTCCTAACCTTTTAAACCCCCTTTTAATTAAATTTACATTTTAATTATTTCCCACTTAAAAGAGTACGTACACCCTCTTCTACGTGAGTACTTAGCAAATCATTTGATTTAATGAATGATTTATGGGCCCCTCCTTATGAGGTGCACCCTTCTTCCTATCCACTAACACCACACTTAGAGTGTGGATTCCACACTCCAATCCCACGCTCAATCTAAACCCACGTACCTCACCTTAGCTCACGTAATCATTGAAGTTACGTCCCCCATTCCCACGTGAGCTTTTGTTAGCTCCTTTAAATGGTCGTGGGTCCCCTCTCCCAATCCTACACCCCTCCCACACTTCATCTCACGTCCGCCACAGGTCCTCACGCTTTCCCCTTTTGGCTCACGCTTTCCCCTTTTATTACTCACGCACTTCCCTTGTGAAAATTGGTTAAATCCCATGGAAGATGGAAACATCCTCCAGGAAAGCTTGCAACTCTCCTTTAATAGGTACCTACGCCTCCTCATGCCTATTACGCCTCCCTCAGTTGCCAAGTACGCCCTCCTTTCCTTGCTTTCTCATCATCACTTCATCCTTTTTCCATTTCTCACTCAACCTAAAAGCCCACCCCCTCATTGGTTGAATTTCTCCATGAGTTGTCTTCTCCCTTGGATATTTGAAACTTGTTGAAGATCCAAGAGGGGTCTCCTTAGCTCCTCAAGCTATTTAAGAGACCTCTCACTCCCTTATTCTCTCTATCTCTCTCATTATTGTCGTATTTCTTCACTGGTGTTGTTCTTGAAGGGCTTGTGGCAATTAGTTGTCACAACCTCTTTCCATTGGATAATAAAAGGAAATAGCTTTGGAGGATTCAAAGATCTCAAGACTTGTCTGGATTCTTTGCATGATTATGAGGTGAAATTGTTTTTGTTTCAAGTATCACTGTGATTATAGATAGATTGTTGGGTAAACTAGTTTACTTGGCTAGGCTTATTGATTATATAATTGCTAGCTTATAAGATTCGCATCTACTAGTGATAGAAATTAGTTTATATTATTAGTGTTTGCAATCATCATCTATTCATCTCACGTTTTGTTTAAGACTTGCAGATTACTTCAAGGGGAAGCTATTGGGATAGATCCAAGCACGAATTTACTCTTACTTCTCCTTTACATTCCAAAATATTTTCTGATTATTTCCATGCTCTTCCGTTTCTGATTTTAGTAGCTAATAGACTTAGATAGGTCAATTAAAACACTATAATTTTCTGGTTTATACATGCACGAAATTTCTTCCTAAAAACAGAAATTTCATAACATCCTTTGAGTGTGTTGCAGCTCAAATCAGCAAGCAATAGCTTGCTGATTTTTGCAGGTTCTCGCCAGGACAAGAGGGCATACTGCCCATTTCCGTGCACAACACACCCTCAAACAACTCCTCTCATTGTGGTAAACGTTTCTCCTTTCCTTCTATACTCTAAATCACTATAAAGCAAGCCCAAAGGAGTTGTACCCAAGTGGTTTTCGTTCCTTCCATTTCTGTCTTATTTTTGCAAGTTTTAGATTAGATCTCTTTCCTTTATTTTTCCTGCTTAGTTTAGCTACATTAGTTGTGATTTCTACATGCATGCCTAACTTAAAATAATCTAGAGTAGATCTCATAACATATGCTAGCTTAGAGCCCGTGGAGGCATCGTGGATATTTTTCTTTCAGTTTATCTTACCTTGCATGCATCTTTAATTTCGTAAAGCTTCACCTATCACACATGCATGCGCTAATCGGTTAATTAACTTTTCAGTTCTGTCTTTCACTTTACATGCAAGTATCTGTTATCTTTAATTCCTGCACATGCGAGCAAACTCGTGAGTATATTGTATATCTTGTATCTAGTCTAAATCTGTATAGTTGATATATTCTTTTGTATCTAATTATATATGTCTTTGTAATACTTTGTAACTGATCTTGTAACGAACATCTCCCTAACCTAGTTGACCCCATTGCCCAATCTTAGGCACTAGTCTTAGTTGCCCTAGGAAAAGGTCTGACTCTCATACTTAGATAGTTGCATCGTGCATTTGCTAATTGACATCATAGGCTAGATTCCCCCTGACCTTTTAACCAATTAAAACCAACTCCTAGAACATTGAAACTCTTAATCTCATCTAGTAACTAGGGTCTACCCCCCTTGGCTTCCGTAGGAGTTAGCCTAGACAGAAGAGGGTCAAGTCAAAGTGACAGCGTGGACTTTGAACCTAGGCATTGTGCCTCCTAGGACACACTAAGTGAGCAGGACTTAGCTCACGTTTGCAAGTGTGTATAAGGACGGCAACATCTTTGGCACCGTTGCCAGGGATAAGTCATTTATCCTTGGTCAAAACGACTTAACTTATTCTTTTAGAACTAAGAAGTAAAACACTTTAGTCCTAAAAAAAAAACTTTGAACTTGCATTGGTTGACTGTGTGTGTTTCCTTTCCAAGTGGCGACTCCATTGAACAAATCTGTTAGGTATATTACTAGGAGCATTGCACAAGGTTTGATTTACTCTTTTCCTGAACCCGAAAAGGTTTATAGGAGGAGGATAAATTGCCTTGCCCCTAGGAGGCTACTTGAAAGCCTTGGAGAAGAAGCACTCCCTAATATCTAATTCTTGTTCCAAACCAATAATCAACCAACTGTTACTAAAACCACTAATACTTCTAACGTTGAAATGGCCACCTTTTTGAGCCCCTTGAACTTTGCATCAATCCAAGGTGCCCCACATGATGTTCTCGAGAAATCCATTGATAAGTTGCCTATCTTCCACGGGAACAATGCTATAAGTGCCCAAGCCCACATCTCAAGTTTTCATAGGTGTGTTGGGAAGTATTGTAAAGGCCACAATGAAGAAGACGTGAAGATGACCTTCTTTGTGTATTCATTGGAAGGAAGTGTTGCCGATTGGTTTGAAGATTTCCCGGCCAACAAGTTTAGCACCCTCAACTCAATAATTGATGAATTTAGAAAGAGATGGGGTGATGACAAAGAGCATAGGTATCAATTGGGTGCACTTACTACTAGCCAGAAGAAAGAAAATGAAACAGTGCCAGAGTTTAACATTAAGTTCAACAATGTGGTAAAAAGCCTTCACCAAGATGTTAAGCCTCTCGATGTTGGAATCTTGATTTATTACATAGAGGCTTTTGAAGGAGAGATGAGGTATGCCTTAAGGGATAAGGACCCTCAAAATTTACCTGCAGCACAAGAAGTGGCAGTAAGGATTGAAAAGAATATGCTCGAGGCTAGGAAGTCCAACGTTGATGGCTTCAATAGAGGTTCTTCTTCGAAAGTTAATGAGGAAAAGAGGAAGAAGGATGAAGGTCAAGCATCGTCTAATGACGAAATTAAAGAATTGACTAAATTAATTAAGCAATTGGATATGAAACGTGACAACCAAATCAATGCTTTACAGAATAGATTGATCACAGTTGAGAGGTCGCAAGGTAATAATAGACAACAACATAAGCCAAACGATAAGATGGCCAAGGAGACCTCCTCACAATGATCAAAGGCCACCTAACCCTTTTGAATCCACCAACTTGGTAGAGCATAGATCTATACCTTATTGTAGACCTTGTGGTGAGTTTCATGAAGAATCAACTTGTTTCATTTACCCTGAAGAGTGTGAAAATGATTATGGAAATCAAGGGGATGAACAAGTGAATATGTGTGGTGGAAGTTACCATGGTGGCAGATATGATTGGAGGGTTGTTCATGATTATGGAAGTAGTGGAAACTTTATGAATGGTAATACTGATAAAGCTACAAAAAGTATGGACCCAAGCCCACTCCCCAACAAGTTGCAGAAATGGCTAAGTATAGAGGCATAACATACCAGAGGAATGGAAATAAAGGTCAAGATAAAGATCAAACAAGTGTTCCCAAGGTAACCCCTCCTAAGTTAAATGTGATAGTTAATGCTGATTTGAATTTTGACTTGGGTGGTTGGATAAATAATGCAAAGGTGTTAGTGCCAGTGTCAGAACTGATAAAGATCCCTTCACAAAAGGAAAAGTTACTTAAAGCCATAGATGCACCTCCTAAGAGTATTGTTGAGAAGCAACCAACCACAGCTTACCAGGACGCACCAGTCATCTTACAGAATTGGGATAGAAAAAATGAAAAGAATCTACCTTTCTACCTGTCTTTACTTCTRAATGATAAAATGTTACATAATTGCATGCTAGATTCAGGAGTCGGCTCAAATGTTATGACTAAGAAAGTGATGGAACAGTTGAACTTAAGAATATCTCGACCTTATCATAACATTTGTGGTTTGGATAGCCAAACAATTGAAGTGTTTGGATTGATTAAAGGTTTGCAAGTATACTTAGCAATATGTCCAGATATCATGATTGAAATGGATATTGTAGTAATTGATGCGCCGGAAGTTTGGGGAATGTTGTTAAATAGAAAGGCAGTTGCAGATTTGGGTGGTAGCTTACAAATGGATTTACAATATGCCACCCTCCCCACTACAGATGGGGGCACCTTCAAGTTGACTAGGGAGGTGAATAGAAAGTATCATGTTGAAGACCCTAAGAACCCCAAGAATGAGTTAAAGTATGATGATGAAGGTCTGGGTAATTATGCCATTTTCTCTAACTCCATTGTGCCCCTAGAAGATAAGGTCCAAGAAAATGAGTTAGACAAAGTATGGCACATGAACTTTGATGGTGCTTTTTCTAGGGCAGGAAAAGGTGTTGGAATTGTACTTCAAGCTCCAAATGGTAAAGTGTCTAAGTTTGCTTATAGATTGGAGTTTGATACAACCAATGATGTGGCTGAGTATGAAGCTTTGCTCCTTGGTTTAGAACTTTCCAGAGATAGGGGAGTTAAATGTCTAAATATCAGAGGGGATTCAGACTTGGTCATACAACAAATAAAGAATAAATTTGCTTGCAAGTCTAACAGATTGATAGGGTATAGGAATGCAATTTGGGATTTAATCAATGATCTAGATGCCTTAAACCTTATTGCCATTCCTAGAGAACAGAATTCAAAGGTATATGAACTTGCAGTAGCTACTTCCACACTTCAGCTTCCAAATAGCTTACTTCAAGAAAATATTTCAGTAGAGGTTATTTTTAGACCCTCAATTCCTGATAACATGAAACATTGGCAGGTTTTTGATGATGACAAACAGGTTATAAAGTTTTTAACTCATATGCATGAGTTTTCAGATTTTGGCATCAATATAAAATTGGAAGGATGTATTATACTGGAAATGTTGATGAGGTGAAAACAACCCCTAGGCGAGTTGTGTCCTTAGAAAGGGGCTTTAATAAACTAGATTGTCACAAGCAAAAGGAAGACTCAAAAAAAAAGTTATGTGACCACCTAGAAGTTGACATTGGAACTAAGGAAGAGCCTAGGACGGTAAAAATAGGCAAGACTACCCCTATAGAAGAAAGGAATGAAGTTGTTAAGTTATTGAAAGAGTATAGGGATGTTTTGGCTTTCAGTTATGAAGAGCTCAAGGTCTATAGGGAGGATGTGAATCAGCATGTGATTCCTCTTAAGGAAGAAACCAAACCCTTTAGACAAAAATTGAGGCAAATGAACCCCAAGTTAGCTCGTTTGGTCCAACAGGAGCTACAGAAAATGTTAGAGGCAGGAATCATTGCCCAACCTCGACATTCTTCATGGTGCTCAAACTTGGTTGTTGCTAGGAAGAAGAATGGAAAAATCAAGATATGCATTGACTTCAGGAATTTAAACATTGCTTGCACAAAAGACCACTACTCCCTTCCCAAGATGGAAACTTTACTTCAAAGAGTAACAGGATCAGAATAGGCATAAGACAACTTTACTTCAAACTTAAAGATGGGGATAGGCATAAGACAACCTTTACTACTCCATGGGGAACCTTTGAATACCTTAGAATGCCATTTGGTTTATCAAATGTTGGAGCTACTTTTCAGAGGGCTATAGATTATGCTTTTAGGGGGCTGATTGGGAAATTGATTGAGATATATCAGGATGATTTAACAGTATTTTATAAGGATGGAAAAACTCATCTTAACCACCTTAGGCAAGTTTTGGACAGATGTAGAGAGTTTGGGATTTCTCTAAATCCTGCTAAGTCAGTCTTTGGGGTGACTGAAGATAAATTATTGGGCCACATAATTTCAAAAGAAGGGGTCAAGTTAGACCCAGAGAGAGTCAAAGCCATTAGCAAGGTGCCCTTGCCTGCATCAAAGAAAGCCCTCCAATCTTTCTTAGGACAAACTAATTTTGTCCATAGGTTCATTCCTAATTATCTTGAGATCATGAAACCTATCTATAAGTTGCTTAAGAAGGATGTTAAATTTGAATGGAATGAAGAAAGTAAGCGAGCTTTTGAGAGTATTAAAGTTGTTATATTTGAAGCCCTCGTCCTTATTAGCCCAGACTATGATAAGGACTTTCAGATCTTCCCTTTTGCTTATGAAGACACTATTGTTGGTGTGTTGCTTTAGAAAAATGATCAAGGCCATGACCAACCCATTGCATATATGAGTCGGGCCTTGCAAAATTCAGAACTTAAGTATCCCATGTTTGAGAAACAAGCTTATGCCTTAGTGAAATCACTCAAACATTTCAGAGTCTTCATTGGATATTCCAAAGTGATTGGTTATGTTCCTAATTCTGCGATTAAGGATGTTTTATCTCAAGTAGAAGGATTGGGCTCAAGGGGTAGATGGATTGCAAAAATCCAAGAATATGACTTGGAAATCAAACCTACAAAGTTGATTAAGGGTCAAGGCTTGGCTAGAATGTTGGCAGAAAGTAATGAAAAGGCCTTAGGTATGGTTTGCCAAATTAATAATGAAGAATTTCCTCCTAAATTATTAAAGCTTGAGCAAGTAGAATGTTATACAGACATCATCTTCTATCTTAAGAATCTAACTTGTCCAAGTCATCTAATAGGACACAAGAAAAGGGCTTTAATGTTGAAATCTGCTAAGTATGTCCTTACTAGAGATGGTCTAGGATGGAAGAATCCCGATGGGGTTATCCTTAGATGTGTGAATGACGTTGAGTCAAAGAAACTAATGGATGAATTCCATGGAGGGTTTTGTGGTGGACACTTTGCTGCCAAAACTACTACCCACAAAATCCTTAGAGCGGGATATTATTGGCCCACAATATTTTCAGATGTACATCACTTTGTTCGAAAATGTGAGCCATGTCAGCTTTTCACAGGAAAGCAAAAATTAGCAGCGCTCCCTTTGCAACCAGTTGTGGTTGAAGCACCTTTTCAGCAGTGGGGTTTGGACTTCATCGGGAAGTTCAATGATAATTCAAGTAATGGGTATTCATGGGTTATCACAGCTAAAGATTACTTTACCAAGTGGGTTGAGGCCATTCCCACCAAGTCAGCAACTGAAAAGGTTGTGATGGATTTCCTAGAAGATAGAAATATAACTAGATTTGGTGTCCCATCAAAGATAGTCACAGATAATGCCAAGGCTTTCTGTTCAGTTGAGATGTCATTTTTTTGTTTTAAGTATGATATTATCTTGTCACATGCATCGGATTACTATCCCCAAGGAAATGGCCAAGCAGAGTCAAGTAACAAAAACTTAATGACCATAGTTAAGAAAATAGTTGGTGAAAAGAAGAAGTCTTGGGATAGTAAAATTAAACATGCATCATGGGCTGACAGAATAACAAAGAAAACAACAACTGGAAAGAGTCCTTTTAAATTAGTTTATGGATTGGAGGCAAGGTTGCGAGTACACCTTAGACTTCCAACTTATCGGTCAGTTGAGGATTTTTCCACAGAACATGATGCAATTCAGAACAGGATCAATCAAGTCATTGAGTTAGATGAAAACAGACGAAAGGCTTATGATCAGAATTGTAAAAATCAGAGTAAGGTAAAGAAATCTTTCGACAAGTCAGATATGCAGAGGGATTTCATGATTGGGGATACAATTTTGCTATGGCATAAAGACAGAGAAAAACCAGGAAAACATGGCAAGTTTGACAGCTTATGGTTGGGTCCATATTTGATCAGAGAAATAGCAGGGCCTAATTCTTTTCATCTCGCCCATCTGGATGGTGAGTCCATCAATATTCCAAGGAATGGGCAGCAGCTCAAACTCTTTTTCAGATGATGAGCAAATTGGTGTCCAAAGGGACACCCTCTGTAACGTATCTCTAACCCTTTTCCTTGTATTTTCAATTTTGTATTGTTTTATTCATGATGTTAATATGTACTTAGAATTATTTATGTATCATAGTTTCCTTTTGTAGTTATGATGATGTCCTTTACATATTTCATTATGTAAATGTTGTTTATAGCATTGATTTTATTTTATCATGTAGGGATCTATCCTAATGTTAATTTCTGGTGTTCACGTCGGTGAGCCCTCTGTTTTGTAGATGCTGGATTCTCGTATGCTCTCCGTCTCATGTGAACAGATCGAACACACGTCCCCATGTGGAGCCAGATGTTGACCGCCTATTCAACTAGGAGGTCAACTCCATGTGCCATGAAGTAATACATCATCAGATGCTAGTATGTCGAAGACAGTTTGGTTCTACTAGGCAATATATGCCTCCAACACAAATTTTGTAAGTGGGATTACTGCACCCCTACGCAGGTTTATAATGTAATAGGTCTACATGGATCATGTTAGGTCAGTTGCCTTAGGATTTCTTCAATAGGAGAGTTCCTTTCGCTGAGTGTTTTTGTTAATCTCCCTTGAGTTTTTCACTCCCACCCAATAAATCCTCCAAAGTGGTGAAAGGCATTCTAAGGAAATCATTCCTAGGTAGCTAGTGTTTAGGAATGTTGAAAATGACCATGTAAGACAGCACGCAAAATTTCACGAAATTCCGTCAAGTGTAGCTAGGTTTTTTTTAAAAGTTCTGAATTAATTAATTAATTCTGGGTAATTAATGTAAAACTTAGGTCCCGGGATTTTTGATAGGGGTATTTGTACTCAAAAGAAAGCTAATGAGACCCCCTAAACCTGTGGACCAAGTTTCAACTCAGTCGAACAAATTTTGCTAGGTTGTTTGTCTACTTAGGAGTTTTTCGGAAAAAACGACGGTTTTAATTGCCAAACCCAAGACATGGGCAAAAGTCAATTTTGTAATCATGAACCAAATCAAGTGAAGTAAGTGGCAAATCATGATGAGAGGGCCCCACCTAACCTATTCCTACCCATCCCCATCCTTTTAAACCCCCTTTTAATTAAATTTACATTTTAATTATTTCCCACTTAAAAGAGTACGTACACCCTCTTCTACGTGAGTACTTAGTAAATCATTTTATTTAATAAATGATTTATGGGCCCCTCCTTATGAGGTGTGCCCTTCTTCCTATCCACTCACACCACACTTAGAGTGTGGATTCCACACTCCAACCCCACACTCACTCTAAACCCACGTACCTCACCTTAGCTCACGTAATCATTGAAGTTACATCCCCCATTCTGACGTGAGTTTTTGTTAGCTCTTTTAAATGGTCGTGGATCCCCTCTCCCAATCCTATGCCCCTCCTCACCTTTCCACGTCCTTCCTCAAACGTGTGTTGCTCACACTCCTCCCACACTTCATCTCACATCCCCCACACATCCTCACTCAACCCTCACGCTTTCCTCTTTTGGCTCACGCTTTTCCCTTTTATTACTCACACACTTCCCTTGTGAAAATTGGTTAAATCCCATGCAAGATGGAAACATCCTCCATGAAAGCTTGCAACTCTCCTTTAATAGGTACGTACGCCTCCTCATACCTATTACACCTCCCTCAGTTGTCAAGTACGCCCTCCTTTCCTTGCTTTCTCCTCATCACTTCATCCTTTTTCCATTTCTCACTCAACCTAAAAGCCCACCCCCTCATTGGTTGAATTTCTCCATGAGTTGTCTTCTCCCTTGGATCTTTGACACTTGTTGAAGAT
>ML776666.1:2009630-2019905 GCA_009831015.1 Picea engelmannii
AGGTAGTAGATGATATCTTACTGAATAGATGAATATCTTCTTCACTTTGACGTCATCTGCATTCCAATGATCCTTCTCTTCATCGGTAGTTGTTTCTGGTAGATTCTTTTCTATCAAACTTAATACATCATCCTCTTCCAGGGTAATCTATAGTCTGGACTTCCAGAAACTAAAGTTGCTTGATCCATCAAGCCTATCTTCCACCAAAGTTTTGTTCCTCGTGGTTTGCAGATTCTTCCACAAACCCCAAGGGCTAGGCTAGGAAACCTAACGACTAGCCTAGGCTAGCAGCCTTAGGTTTCGTTGGACGTATGACTGCCAACAATAAGCCTTGAAAGTTAGAAGAACACGGGTGAGCTGCAAAAATCCTTCAATGAACTACAGAAACCCTAAAACCGAAATTCTACAGAAAATCGTGGAAACACTAAAAACCCTACAGCCAAAAATCAAAAGTTCTCTGATTTGCAATCTGTGAGTCTCTAGAGGTGCGTTAAAGGAGGTCGTACACTCCTATGCAAAATTTAGCCTCAACGTTCCATTATAAAGTGTTGAAACTAGCAAAAGAAGGGGAGTCAGTTTTGCAGTTGCAGGAAGGAGGTGACGGCTGGCTTCTTCAATGGCTTGTGCAATGGTCTCTTCAGGAACTCTGCTCTGATACCATGTTGAATTTTAATCCTTAGCTCATGCACCTGTAGTTTATGTCAATTTAGCATGTACTTGAACAATAAACAATGCAACAATACCATACACAAGTGTTGTAATAACCAAGATCACATGAAGAATAACAATGCACAAGAACACAAGAAATATCCTGGGAAAACCCTTCTCAATCAAGGGAAAAACCCAACAATCCTTTGCTATATTCTCAAGAGAAGATCCCCCACACTATAGACCTTAGAACACAAGACGGTGCTTACAAAACCTATAAACTAGCGCCCAAGAGAGGTGTGCACTTCAATCATACAAGTGCTTGCTGAAATTCTGAGATGACAAGTGAGTGAGTATTATCCACAATGGGTATCCACTCTTATTTATACAAGAACTAACACAGCAAAAAGGTCTGTTTATTGGCACAATAGGGCCAACCTCTTTAACTCAATAATATAATTAATCATTACACAATACTAATTATCTTTCACATGGTGGGGCCGACTTGTACCCTTTACATCATAAATTAGGGTTACAACAAATCTTACTCTCAAACAATATAGCAAGGATCTCTCTCATCCTCTAGTGCTCAGCCACTAGGGACACGTCCACTTGTGCTCAGCCAGAGGGACATCACACTCAACACATTAACTCAACCGAGTCCACAGGAGTACCATCTGGAGCACCATCTCAAGCCGACTCAACTAAGTCCATAGGAGTACAAGGCAGGAGACCATCTCAAGCCGACTCAACTCAGTCCAAAGGAGTACAAGGTAGGAGACCATCTCAAGTCATCTCAACTCAGTCCAAAGGAGTAGACAAGAGACTACACATCATCACAACTCAGTCCAAAGTCCGACGCACACCCATCACATGGCCACACCCAACACTCGGGCTCTCTCTCACAGATGTCTCAACTCAGTCCAGAGGACAATAGTCTGGAGGATGTCTCATGACACTGCAATCAACAGCATCTAGGTTATCCTCAAGCCTATGGTACCTTCCCCTAGGCTGGTCAAAACTTGTAGCAAACTCCACTTGGTGGACCGAGCCTACCTCAGCACTGTAGCAACTCTCCTGGCACCATCTGCGGCCTTCCTAGCAGCAGTACTTGCCCAAAACACAAACAATACAGCAAACACTAAGGCCTCACGGCCTCCTCCATGGTTGGACCTGTGATCACCTCACTTGGACTGAAATTTCCAAGCTCTTCACACACAATTAGAATGTCACGATGACATCTATTCTTTATATACAAGTCTAGGGGTCACTTAGAAGCCCCTCCACAAGTCAACACCAATTTAGGCTTTCTTTGGGGGATGAAGCCCCATCACAAACCCACGACGCCCATCGTCAAGCCCATGAAGCCCCAGCTTCATTCCAAGGGTGTTTTGACCCAAACAAACATGTGATGTGGTGCCCACGATGATTCCCACGTGCCTAGCACCTAGGCCACGTGAGAATACCTGCCTAAAGCTACACAAATCAACAAATGATAGATAGTGACAACCTTTTCTCTACAACTAAAGTGACAAAAATGAACTAAAAATCACTTTTTAAACCTCCTACAGATCTCTTTTCAAGCCTTGGTGTCCAACACGTCAAGACATGTCTAGGACACGTGTCCGACACATAATTGGGACATATTTTGTTTTAGGTCACATGTCAAACATGTGTCTGAGTGTGTCACGTGTCTGACACATAGAATACAAAAGACATGAGGCCCTTGAGGGACGTGTCCTATAACCTAGATATTTCATGATAGGAAGTCCTCTTCAACTAAAGGGCAATTGGGCCAACAATTTTCATTGTAAAAAATCTATCATTATAACAAATAAGATAATTTTACTACACCGTAGTCTAAATATGCTATGAGTCTGCCCCTTTCTAGAGGTTCAAAATAACAAGAAGGGAAACTAGCATTTTTTACCTAAAATCCAACAAGAATCATTTCAGATTGATGTAAACATATATCAAATGTTAACCTTACACAATCCAGTTGCAATAGGGGTATTAGTGGGTGTTGAACCCATTTCTGGATTAAAAACAACAATTTCATTAATCCAAAATTGCAATTTTGGTAAAGATTGTTTGGCTAGATTCTGACAATGACAAACAAGAAAATGTCGCAAACATAGAATGTTTAGCTTTCATCTTTTACTAATGTCCAACAAAAGACCACAAAAGTAGGTCAATGGTACTAAAAGAGTACAACCAGTGTTATACATAGTAGGAGTGCAGTAACAACTCCTATGCCTATGTTAAAAGCAACAAGAAATGAACCAAGAATAAAGCTAAATGATAGTGCATTCTACAATAAAGTAGGCACGATGACGATGCACCTCAAGCCTAGAGAAGACTAGGCATATCCATTAAAAACACTAAACACCTATCCATATCCATATTCCCCATCTAGCTACTTTTGTGGATATTACGACCTCACTTGATGTACCCACCAAGTTAGCTTGCCAAAACTACAATCGACCAGGTTTAAAGTGGGTAACATCCTCATAATGAGGGGAAGTAATTTGTGAATCCAAATGGCATCACAACTAGCAATACTAACATATGTATTCTGCCTCTAATGACCTAAGTACCACGAAAGTCAGCTTCCTATTAAACAAGGATATCAACATCGATCCCAAGGCACCCTGAGGTGCTCCTCTTGCCTATTGCACTACCTGCCTAATCTAAGTCTGAATACCCCTACAACTTCACTCCACCATATCCAAGATATGTCAATCCATACTCCATTGTGCCCCTCAAATATCTAAGCACATGCTTTGCTACTACCCAATGCTCTTGCTTCAATTCTACCATGAACTGACTCAAGGTGTTCACTCCTAAACATATATCCGGTCTAGTGTTTGACCAAATACATCAAGAAACCTATCAACTGCATGTACAACGTGGGAACCACCAACTCTATATCTAAAGTTGTCACTGTTGAATTTTGATGATTAGGTCAAGCATGTAGTTTATTTACAATTTAGCATGAACTTAACCATAAACAATGATTGCAGCAACAATACAATAATTGCAGTAAACCAAGATCACAAGAAGAATAACCATGCACAAAAGACACCAGAAATATCCTGGGAAAACCCTTCTCAACCAAGGGGAAACCCAGCAATCCTTTGCTTATATTGCCAAGAGAAGATCCACCAACTACCACCAAACCCTAGCACACAAGAGGGTGCTTCTATGACCAAGAAGGACTAGCGCCTAGAAAAGTGTGCACTTCAGTCCTCATAAATTCAGACCATGCGTTGAGCATATAAGAGAGATGATCCACAATGGGGAGATATCTCTTATTTATACAAATTTAACTCAATGAATAGACAAGACACTTGGCACAATAGGGTCGACCTGGACAACTTAAAATATAATTAATCATTACACAATAATAATTATCTTTTACATAGTGGGGTCGACTTGTACCCTTTACAACACAAATTAGGGTTACAACAAATCTTACTCTCAGACAATATAGCAAGGATCTCTCTCATCCTCTAGTGCTCAACCACTAGGGACATGTCCACCTGTGCTCACCCACAGGGACGTCACTCTCAACAGATCAACTCAACTAAGTCCATAGGAATACCATCTGGAGAGCCCTCTCAAACCAACTCAACTAAGTCCATAGGAGTACAAGGCAGGAAACCATCTCAAGCCGACTCAACTCAGTCCAGAGGAGTACAAGGCAGAAGACCATCTCGTGTCGTCTCAACTCAGTCCAAAGGAGTAGACAGGAGACCACATGTCATCACAACTCAGTCCAGAGTCTAGCGCACACCCATCACATGGGCACACCCAACAAATGGGCTCTTTCACATATCATGTCAACTCAGTCCAGAGGAGAACGACCTGGAGAATGTCACACGACGTTGCAATCATCAACAGTCACCTACTTCAAATTAGTGATCATGGGTGCAGACATAGGTTTGCAATCCTCCATCTGAAACCACTTTAGGATCTCAACTACATACTTACCTTGCCCAAGGAAAATCTCCCATGATCTCTGCCAAACCTCAAAACCCAAGAAGTAATCATCATGTCAATGTCCTTCATCTCAAACTCATCTCCCATGGCTTCTTTGCACCCTACAATGAGCTTCTTCGCATCTGTAAGAAATGAGTCATCTACATACAAGACCAAAACAAGCAAATCAGATCCAACAAATATATAATATAAGTTAGGATTTGCTTCACTTTTGGTGAAGCCCGTACTGTACAAATATCCATCTATCCTGGAATACCAGGCTCTCTATGCCTGCTTGGGTCCATACAAGGACTTCTTAAGCCTGGAAACATCGGACTCCTTTCCATTTATTTCAAAGCCCTGAGGTTGCTCTATGTACACTTCTTCCTCGATGATCCTGTTAAGAAAAGTTCTCTTCACATCCATCTATTGTATCCTCCATCCCATAAATGAAGCTAAGGACATAACTACTCTAATGGAAGTGCACCTGGGAACTAGAGACCATGTCTCCTCCTAGTCCACTCCCTCTTTCTAGAAGAACCCTCTCGCCACAAACCTCACTTTGAACTTCTCAATGCTGCCATCTACTGCATGCTTGATCTTGTAGAGCTACTTGGAACTCACTATCGAGTTCGTCTTCGATCTTGGCACAATGTCCCAAACATCATTCTTCATGATGGAGTTGTACTCCACAATGGCATCCCATGCCTGCTAGTCTGTTGCCTCTTGAAAGCTAGAAGGCTTAGAATCTATAATACTACTCATCAATGCCATGTAGTCTAGAAACTTCTTTGGAGGTCTGCTCTCTCTGGATGTGCTCCTAGGAGCCTCAACATACCCTTAAGCATCCCTCAATATATAAGTCAACCATGGAGGTCTCCTGACAGAAGTGGAAGGGGCCACTTTCTCCTCCTCTTCACCTGAAAGTTGTTGTACTGTTCTAGAAGAAACTAGTGACCCTAGCTCAAACTTCGGAGCTTCCTTCACCTCATCCTCTGTCACTCAAATAGGCTCATGGGACTTCCTCGATGCAAAGTCTTCCTCAAAATTTACATCCCTTCTCATTACTATCTTCCTCTACTCTACAATATAGACCCTATAGGCCTTTGAAGTCTCATTGTAACCAACAAATTAACCCTTTCTGCTAGAGGGCTCCAACTTAGTCCTCTTTTCTACTAGTACATGGATATAAACTAAACAGCCAAAGATGTGAATATGACTCACCTCTGGCTTCACACAAATGAATGCCCCCTTTGTTGTCTTGTCCTCCAACATGTTGTGAGGACACTAATTCTGGATCTAGACTATTGTGTTCCATGCCTCTACACAAAGAAACATTGGCAAGTCCTAGTCATGAATCATGGCCTTAGCAACCCCTATGATGGATCTCTTATCCCCAATTTCTAGGGATAACTAAGGAGATGATGTCTCGAGGCCCTCAGGTTGCAAACATGGAGTACCGAGAGACAGATCACTGACAGCGTCCACATGCACATACAAAGACCCGCTTCACCACCACATTTCCTAGATTCATCACGATGGTATCCACCACATCAGCTTACTTCCGGAAGTTCATTGGGTCTTGCTCCATGAGGTACAAGCCAGGTATTATGGTGCGTGCCATTTCAATGTTTGAGGCATTTGAATATGTTGCATTTGAAGTTGCTTTTGATTATAGAACACTTGCTTAGAAATTATGCTCTTTGCCCCGTTTTACCTTCGTGGTTGACATTGTTCCCTAGTAAGTGGTCACCCTTAGGAAGAGGCCATGCTACTACAAAGTCTTATTGATGAGTCATCGTACCATTCCCAACCATACTTAACACTTTTCGTTCTTCATCCATTTCATGTCCCCGTCTTTTGCAATTTTCAGGTGTACTGCCCCAAGATGGGATTCTACCCCATCTCATAAGAAGAAGGGGTTGAAGGACTAGAGGTTTGTAGCTGGCCAATCATAAACCTTCTAGATGCTCGCCTAGGGATCCCAAGGACAATGAAATGTCTCTCATAAGAAACTGATGGGACCCATGAAGAAATAACAATATAAAAATGCCCACCAAGATAGAGCGTGTGTGGGCAATATTTTTCATCCTTAGGTAGAAGTCCCACAAATTGTCTTCAACTTGGGGAAGCATAATGTGACTAGGGTAGAGTCAAGGTGGGCATTGTTTTTCATACTTAGGTAGAAGCCCCACCTTGGCTTCAACCTGGAAACATCCTAAAAAAACAAAAGGCAATAAATGGGCTTCGAAAAAGGATGCATTGAAAACGAAGGTGCAGCACACCCTCTACAAAGGCACCCATAGATGAGACAATACAAACCCTTGTATGTCATGAACCCCATGCCCAGAGGTCTTACCCCAATCCATTTCATCTCCTTTACATGACTTAGAGAGGGTCCACCTAGGAAACATCCCTTGACTTGTGAAATGATTCACCCAATAAGTCACCTTGTCAACCCTCCCATACCTCAACTTGGTAAATTGCATAGGGTCTTTGAGCACTCGTTTAATTTGATAAGGTAGCTTTGGTGCACATGCTTAGGTGGCTCTTTTATTAATATGATTTACTCATCATGATGCATTTGACTTGGGATTCTTCGAGGGAACATCCATTCTCTTTGCAGGATCTTGCTTGGTGGACAATTTTGGAGGAACAAGCCTAGCTTGGGCTTCCTTGGGCCATGAAGCCCATAGGTTGGATACCATGGCCCGCACATCAGATGGTGATGATAGCTTTGGAGACTTGAGAGACACCTTAGAGGACCTATCCTAGCCCTTCATCACCCCAACGACTTTCCTTTGGAGGCTACAGATCAACATCTTAGGGCTTGACGTTTTGTTGGGGCTAGGGTTTTGGTGCTGGTGGTGTTGACGATTGACACTTGGCACTTTTTTTAAGAGAAGCCTTAGCTTGATGGAGAATACCCTAGCGCATGAGAAGGAGGCCTCTGGAGACCCAACATTTCATCTCCAAGCTCAACGAGTTGCTCCAAGTGCCAAAATGTTGCCCTAAAGGGGTGACGTCGTGTCTTTTTAGGGCTTTCTTCTAAGCAAATTGAAATTTAAAGTAAGGGAGGTCGACCTCCCTACTTTATCGTTTACCCTAAGTTAAGTGGACAAATACTTTTTAGGAGTCTTGTATAAATAAGGATCATTTCCATTTCATTTTGACATAACTCTCACTTGGGAAAAAGACTCCTTGGCTGAAATTTGTGCCCCTCTTGGGCAATTTTACATATCTCTCCCTTCTACTTGCTCTTGTTATGGATTGTCTTTGCTATTGGATGGAGAAGTGATGCGTTATCTCTCTTCAAGACTAATTATTGCATTGTGATGGAATTTTCTTGATTAAAAACGAGTTTATCTTGTAGATGCTTGGACTAGGTAAGTAATCTTTGCTTTGGACTAGGTAAGTTTAATTTGCTAATCTCTTGGGGAGTATAAGGGCATACAACCCCACTAAGCCTATCATAATTGCCTTGAATAATTTTTTGTACAAAAGGTTACTAGGAGGAGTAAAAGGGCTTACACCCTCCTAGTTTTCTCCTTGCTAGTCTTGCTTGCCTTAGGGAGTAAAAGGGCTTACACCCCTAAGGAAGAAGTATATCTAGCTCATTTATTAAAAGACTCCATAACCCAATAGCTTTAGGCACTAATCTCCTGCATTGGAGAAATAAAAATCATTGCATTGGTATACGTGAAATTCTGAGATATTGAAATTGTCTTAGTTAGAATCTTTTCTATGTGCTTTAGGCTTCTTAAGGCCACTAAGGCGTCTTGATTGGCTAAGGATCTCTTGTTGTTGTTATAACTTTAAGCTACAGCCATTAGGGCTGCAGCAAATTGCTCTCAAACTTTCACTTTTACTCTCTTTTCAACCATCAGAATTTGCTTCACAGCATACATAATAAACTACTAGTTGTTGTCAATCTTTTGGGTGGTTTACTTGTAATTTTTTATCGTTGGAATTTTCTGCTTATGCTACATCCATAAGACTCTCACAATATCTCTGCAATAACATCATCTAACAGCCTTACATTGTTGTTGAAGTCTTGTCTTATCTCACTTGAGTTATACTAGTCATTGCTATTTTATCTCTTGTATCTTTAACTAGACTTTTAGTGACTTATTTAACAGCTTTGATTATCATTTATTTGCTGATTTATATCATAGTTTACTGCTGCTATATACGACAACAAGCTTCACTTGCTTGTCCATTGGAATATTGGGCTTGTATACTCGTCTTTTTTTGTGTCTCAAGCATGTACAACAATCTTCTGCAGGTACACTACTTCTTGGCAACCTTCCCGCATGGACAAGACTCCATCCCAAGCTTTCCATCTCTCCACAACTTGACCTACTGGAGCTTCATCCTACCTCCTTGCAGAAACCCTCAAACTCTTTGGAGGTATACTCACCCCCATTCTCTGATCTCAAGACTTTGAACTTCTTTCCTATCAGGTTTTCAACTAGAGCTCTGAACTCGTAGAACCTGCTAAAGGCCTTGTTATCCCCCACTTTCAGGGATAAGTAGGAGATTATGTCTCGAGGCCCACAGGTCCTAGACATGGAGTACCGAGAGCCAAAACGACTTGAGCACGGCCCTGGAGGGCCCATCTTTTCTCCCTTTCAACGCCTCAACTTTGCCAGCAACATCCATCACCTTCGGCTTAGTCCTACATCAGAGATGGTTCTTGCTCCATGAGGTAATGAGTCCGAGTATCATGGTATTTGTCACTCTGATCCTCAAAACCTTTGAATATGTGCATTTAATTCCTTTTGTTTCTAACAAATGCTTGGATCTTATACTTGTCCACTTGACCATGTCTAGGGGAAAGACAGGATGCCCTAGTAAGCATCTGTCCATAGGTTTTGGTTTGCTACTTGGGGGATTTCTGAAAAAGTCATCATCTGCTCCTGTCATATGACCACTCTTTCATCTTGCTTCCCGCTCATGTATCCCATTGCACTTGTTTGGGCATTGGGTTGGCCAATCATTTAAGGGTTGCACCTTGCCTTGTGGGAAGAAGAGGTTAAAGGCCCAAAACGTAAAAGCAAGCTGGCCAAAGATAAAACCCTAAAAATAAGACCTCGAGATGCTTCACCCAGGGATCCCCGAGAAAGCAATAAAAGGCTTCTCAGCAAGAAACAAGAGGGACCCAATAAAAATAATAAAACAAGACCTAGTCAGAGGATAGAGGGTCTCATCACGAGCCAACCTCATGGGTACCTAGCAGTATGACACTTCTAACAGTTGGTTACCACGCCAGGGTAGTGGCTCTTGGTTGCATGGCTACGAGAAAGGGGGTCTCATCACGAGCCAGCCTTCTCATTTCTGTGAAAGTACTTGTGGGTAACATTGCCACCACTAGTCACCATGCCAAGGCAGTGTCCCTTGATTAGCCTCTTGAAAGAAAAAATGAATAAAGAAAAAAGAATAAATGCATGAATGGGATTGGAAAAAATTGCATCCAGGACGGGTAAAGCTCTGCATTTCCCTGCTTCCACTACACCCCTTGTCAGGACATCCCTTATCCACCTCACCCACTTACATGACTTGCATTTGGTCTTTTCCAGAAACTTTCCTTTTCCAGTGAACACTAGCCCAATAGGACGCTCTGTCACTTTCCCCAAACTTGTATTG
>ML776666.1:2020761-2056351 GCA_009831015.1 Picea engelmannii
CTATTCTTCCTTTCTAGCCTAGCCGTTTTACTTTTGTTGAGCTAAGAAGGAGAGAGACGCATCAAGGCCTAGGGTAGCCTACACCAGGTGAGTCGTCTTTCCCTAGGGTTTGACTAGTGAAGCCTTGTTCTAGCAACACGTCACTTTCAAATTCTCTTGTCTTGGATCAATCATCTTTTGAGCTAGCCATTTTTGCCAATTGAGCTAAGGAGGAGAGAGCACTGAGGCCTACGCTTACTACACCGAAGTGAGCCTCTCTCCCTTAAGGTTTCATCCTTGAGGTCTTGCTATAGCAACACTTCAAGGTTTAACTCTTGTCCTTAGTTTTACCATTATCACTTAGTCCTTCAACTTTTGCGTCCTCCATTTGACTCCAAATACCCTAGGAGCGCACTGATCTAGGCCCTTTGTGTTGAGTAACTTTATCCTACAACTTTCAATACTTTGAACAAACCCTAACTCTTACTAACCCTAGCCTAGACTAACCCCACTAACTATATTGTTGTCGTCGTCCTTCTATGCTATAAACATCTTTTGTGCAGCTTTTGTTTCACTTTTAAAGCAATTGAATGATTGATTAAGGTGTTGTTTATAAAGTATTGATACAGTTACATTGAATGCCAAGTTTATTTAGCATTTATTGAGAAGTGATACCATAATCATTGCTATTGTACAAATCATTGATTTACTTCATCAATAATTTTGTTTATTAATTGTTTATTATCAGAAAGTCATTTATTATATGAAGTACTAACCAACAAGCAAGCTTCCACATATATTTTTATTGTTGCTTTGTCTCGGGCAGGTACCCTTATTGGTTATTACTTCCAGTTATCTTTATTGGCTATAAGCCAAACTTTCTGATCAGGTGGTGAATTTTGAGGGGGAATTTATCTTTGATCTCTTAAGCCTTTTTGCCTTCTCAAATAGAAAGAACCTCCCTAAATAGAAAGAACCTTCCCATCGAGGTGACAATGGGTGGGATTGGTTCAGTTACGCTAGTTTGACCTCTTTTCATCTATCTATTATCCTAACTACAAGTTGTGCGATAACAAGCCTCATCCCTAGTCCTTAGGAAGTAGATCCAAGTTTTGCGAGAGAAATCGTCAATGGAGGAAACATAGTACATGCTTCCTGAAATTGATGCTATTGACATCGGTCCACAAACATCTAAATACACTAGGTCTAGAATCTCCTTGGACCTATGCTTGTTATTTGGGAAAGCAGTCGTGGCATGCTTGCCAATCGTGCACCCTCTACATACTCCTTGCTGCTCAATGTTGAACTATGGAAGACCTCTGAGTATCTTCCTCAGAATAGGCAATGCTCTATGATGCAGGTCCCCCATCCTCTTGTGCCACAACTCGCACAAACTATCATTGTTATGAACTAGGGCTCGAAGAGGTTCACCCTACAACCTCTAAAGATTACATTCGGGCTAGATTCCTTCAATCTGATGAAAACTTGCTAGTTCTTCAACTCCAAAACATTGCCCTTACCCTCCATAACCAAAACTGAAAGGAAATTCTTTGTGAGAAGTGGAATAAACAAGGCATCGTCAAAATCTAAATATTTACCTGACTCGAGTTGTAAGGGAACCGTAACAACTCTTGCTACTAGGTACTTGGCATGATCACCTAGCTCAACTTGTACTCTTGAGTCCTGCTTTGTTATTCTTGAAAATAATTGTCAATTTGATATCATATGATGAGATGACCCACTATCCACATACCACACATTCATTGGAAACATGTTGGTAGAAAAGCAAAATACCATCAAGAAATCCTTCCTGAACTTGGCAGCATACTCGTTCATCTAAGTTTTTGCAAATGTTGCTACCTGCTTCTATTATTGCGTCCCTTTACCCTTCTTATTTCGACACTGCATAATGACCATACGTATGACAAAAGAAGCATTTGATTTTAATCAAGTCTTGCTTTCCTAGCTATGAGGTTGACTCCTCACTCTTTCGCTTACCCTTGTTAGGTTCTTTACTTCTGCCCTTATTTGATGGACCAAATAGAGCCAGTTTCTCCTCACCAACCCCTTCTCGTTGGCCTTTGACTCCATTCGAGTCTCCTCCTGGATACAGTCGTCCCAAAACCTCTCAAAGATAAAAAGGTTAGCCCAAGCACAAATACCTTTGACAAATGGTTCCCATAAATTTGGGAATCTATTCAGTACCAAGCTCACTAGCTCTTCATCTGCAACCTACTCCCCAACTGTTGTAAGTTGATCATGAACCTACATGACCTCCATAAGGTAACCAGTGACTGAGTCTACTCTAGTCATCTCTACGGATCTGACTTTCTTCCACAAGACCATCTTGATGTTTATGTTCTCACCCTGGTAGAGACTTACCAAGGCATCGAACATCTCCTTCATTGTTTTCTTCTCAGATATATGAGGGATCAAATGATCCTCTATGGCATTCCAGATCATCCGCTTGGCCTTCACTTCCCTCTTCTTGTGAGCTACTAATCGTTGTGGATCTGTAGGCGAAACCACAACATCCTTGACAGTATCCCAAAGATCATTCTCTTCTAAAAAGAATGTAACTCTCACTTTCCATGACAAGAAATTTGAGGTGCCATACAGTCTATCATTGAATTCGAGGCTAGTTAAGGCCATCTCTGAGATCTAATGCACAAACTCCCATTTCTGAAAAATGGTCCTTAAAAGGAATATTGAAACCCTCCAACTGTTGTTCCTTAAATCATAGAGAATCTCAATCAAAGAAATTGCTCTGATACCATCTAGATTTTCCAAGCCTTGGTGAGTGATGTCGTAATGTTCTATGACTAAATAACTCAAAAACAAAATTTATTTAACAGCAAAAAATTAAATGTTTGAACATTGCATCGATCACACATTATTCGAAAAATGAATAGTGAAAGAAATAAAACACATACACATGCATTTCTCCTTTGAAACAGCGTTTCATTCCTTTGATCAAAGCTTACAAGGTAACCTCTGCAACCTACTTTGAACCAGCAACTATACGGTCAATTAAATAACCTCAAACAATAATGTATGACCCAATCTAAAGGTGTACAGCATGTGCTTGAAGAAAGGACTGCTACAACAATGGTACGACCTGTATTGCCCGCTATGCTTGTTGGTCACTTCAGCAATCCGCTCCTCTTCTTCTCCTTGAATGCATTGTGCCCTCTTCTAGCTCTCCTATTTTCTTCTCATGTGTGTGAATGACCTCTCCTATCTTGTCATATTTCTGCTTTGAGAAATGATAATTAATCTCCTCAATCCTAGTTGTCACCTATCTCAACCATGAGATGTACGGCTAAAATTAAATCATAATCTAAGTCGCTAATGTTCTAGAAATTCTGGAACATTTCATTTAGAATTCACAGACTAATTGACTTCAAAACATTCTTTTACTTTTCTTTTATTTTTGAAGTGAAATTACAACATAGACTTATTTCCCACTTTTCCTAAGTGGCCAGTAATAAAATGTCTCAAACCACTTCCTACACATTCACACTGAACTTTGTGCAAGAAGTACCTACTCGAGATACATTTCTCAACAAAGAATAGGATGCCACTAGCCCCACAACAAGGTGGCGTCCCTTAAGTGGCCGCATTGAAGAACCCACGAAAACCAGATATCTCAATGACGTCATAAGGGGGCAGATTTAAAACTTGAGAAGTTGTATCTGGCTTGCAATGCGCACAAGAAAGGAGGCATGGATCTATCCTAAAAAATAGAAGCATTCCTAACCAACCATATGCCCCAAGCTACAATTACTGGCAGGGCTTTGTAATCCTTTAGAGAAAGATTTTTTTGCCATTTTGTGAAACATTCAACAACAGTAGCCCCTTGCCAATTGTCCTTTCTTCCAGTATGGACGACCATTTCTTCCTACACAGACCTAGTATAGGAGCAAGAAATGAGAAGATGAGTAATAGATTCTAGCTCTCCTTTGCATAAGGAACCTCTACCTAGCCCATTTATATTACTTCTTTGAAGGACATCCCAGGGGAGAGCTTTGTCCCTAATAACCAGCCAAATAAAGATTTGAGTTTTTATATGAGATCTAATATTTCATAGTGGCTTCCACCAACACCAAGCATCCTCAAGTATGTCGAGGACAAACATAGCCTTGCATCCTAATTCTAGAGTGTATAGCTGCAAAGATGGGTTTTTTAACAATACCAACTCATCCTCTACTTCTTTGATAAGGACATGACTCACTTTTAGAATTGTTATATACGCCTCCCATTTCTCCTTTTCGGGACCTTCTAAACCCAATTGTGCAGTTGTCTTCCATTCTTCCTCCCATATAGTTGTTTGCTCAATTGACGTTGCCTGAAGCAAATTGAAAACACACACACACACACAGAAACACATATATGTCATAGAATCCCCCCATTGGCCATTTGGCTAGTTCCATGCCAACATGTGCCCAATTTAAATACCCCTAGGTGAGGCACACCAATCTATGTCGATGGGTTTACTAGGGATGCTATCCACAAATGTGGGGAAGCATCCCTTAGGTACTCCAAGGCTTAGCTCAATTCGTAGATGCTCTTGTGCAAAATCTTGTTCAATCCCTTAGGGTTATTGGTGAATATTTCAGCTCGTAGTTACTATTCTCTTAAATTCATAAAACGAGGGAAGAGGGACAAAATACAAAGGGAGCTAACAAAGTATCAACCTCCTCACTTGGAACATCTAATATCAAAGCGAGTGAGGCACTATATTTCTCCAGTTGAATAAGAAAAGAAAAACGGATATATACATATAGTCCCCTTTACCAAAAGATGTGAATGTACACCATCACTCATAATATCAATGAATATTGATACTAAAATTGTTGTCCCAATAATTGTGATATATTGCTATTATTAACCTTCACACCAAACATACTACATGCCACCCCTTGACACCAAGTATTATATTAGCCAATCCTTTGCAAAAATGGTTTGTCCTAGCAGCATGTTCCATGATAGTTTCCTCTAGCTAATAACAGAATATCATATAAATAAATGTGTGTCAGTGCAATTGGAATACAAAATTTGCAATAACCAAGGAATTATCCAATGTGACGGCTAAAAAAGTTTCTATTCACCTTAAGGTTAGTATATATGCAATTTGGTAGGAACAAGGGATTGTAAATACTAAATATAATTATGCAATATTAAAAATTAAAAATCTGCATCCCATGGTTATTTGATGAATAAGCATTTTCACTGTTGAATCTTGATTATGGAAATCAATTTCACATAATATTGGAAATCAACTTTCAATTTTAATTTTGATAGTTGCTTAACATTTTAAACAACCATTTCAGACATGGAATTCATAGCTTAGAAGAAGATAAAATAGATAATTTTGTTAAGTCGATGATGACCAAAAGTAATTTTATTTATGTCCATGATGACCAAAAGGGTAGGTTAATGAGACTCAAAAGTACAATCCAATAGCAACATACTATAGCAATGTTAAAGCAACTCCTATAAGCTAAGAGTAAAATCATAAAATAAAAGAAGATAATCAATGTAAGATAAAATTAACCAAAAGCAAAACACTAGATAAAAACAAGCTAAAAATCCTATACATCATTGGAAGTAGTTGTAGAACTAGGGGGGGAGGAGGAAACCCCTACCCAATTAGAGATAGATATAGAAATAGAAGTGGAAGTAGAGGAGGAAGAGAACAATAACATCCCTAATTAATCATTGACCAAAGAGAAGCCATTCTCCTCTTCCTCCAAACACAAAATCCATGTTTACCCATACATCTTCCCTATATGATGTCCCTGGACAGCCCTCAATCCAAGACACCTCCTCCCCTTAATCTTGCCACTTATTCTCCTACAAGGATATCAAGGAGGTTGTTTGGATGATAATTACTAGTAAAGCAGCAGATGAGTAACGGTTCCAAGCAGAGCTCTTCACGCAGGGACTTCCCGCTATGGGTAACCACCTAGCCGACCTTTTCAACACAGGCTTTCCACAATCTTGGTCACATCACATAATTCACCTGATTCACAAATCGGGCTCTAGTACGGATCCCAACAACTACAGGACAATCATGTTAGGCCACACAATTTCTAAACTTTATCCTACGACCCTCCATTTGATGCTTTCTTGGGAGCTTGAGGGGAGGCAACTCAGAGCCAAAGGACAGGATGGATTCTGACCTAAGCACCAAACCATTGACCATATACTTACACTCTAGGCCATCATTAAGGAGGCAAGATATCATTCTTCGAAATTTTATTGTTGTCTTGTGGACTGTCATTAACCTTTTGACTACGTCCCCCAACAGGCTTTGTCTAGAGACTCGGAGATATGGGTATCTATGATACCCTACTAACAACCATCATGCACCTTTACGACTCAGTTCTTGGTCGTATATGCACAGTACAGGGGATTTCACATTTTATCAGGCGTACCATCAGGGTCAAACAAAGTTGCCCCCTCTCCCCCACATTGTTTGGTATCTACACTAATGAGTTGCAGTCCTTTCATGAGCACATCTAGGATGGAGATGGGTGCCTCCTCAACCATGTACTAATTTATATCTTGCTTTCCGCTTGTTATCCAAATTTTGTGGATAATTAAGGACATTATGTCTCGAGGACCTCAGGTTGCAGATATGGACTGTTGAGAGACCACATGACTAGCAGTACCCTTTTGCACAGATGGAAACCCCTCTCACCACCATAGATGGTCACAAACTTCTAGATGGCATCCACCACATCAGTTGGCTTCCAGAAGGCAGTGGGCCTTGCTCCATGAGGTACAAGTCAGTGTTATGGTGAGCATCATTTCAATATTTAATCCACTTGAATATGGTGTATCTTAGATTGCTCTAGATTTCACGATATATGCTTGGACATTATGCCTTTTGCCCTGCTTCACCTTGGTGATTGGCATTGTGCCCTAGTAAGTGGTTTTCCTTGGGAATGGGTTTGCTACTAGCAACTCCATTAATGAGCCATCGTACCGTTTGCGACCATACTCACAACTTTTCATCATTATTCCCCTCCACTTCCATACCTCTTGAGATTGTAGGTTGTATTGACCCAGAAAGCGGTTGTCCCTCATTCTATGGGAAGAAGGGGTTGGAGGCCCAGAGGGGTTGATGTTGGGTAAAAGATAAAAGCCTTGTATAAACCTTCCAAATGCTTCGCCAAGGGATCACCCAAGAAAGCAGTGAAACGATTATCTTTGAGTAAAGGGGACCCACAATATAATAAAGAATGCTTAAAAGGTTAGTTGAAGGATAGGAGGTATCATCACGAGCCGACCTATCACGTCCATGAATATCTAGTGGTATGACATTGTCATCATCTAGTCACCAAACCAGGGCAATGGCTCTCATTTGCATGCCTAAGAGAAAGGGAGTCTCATCACGAGCAGTGACCATCAATCTCTCCTTATCCTATATTGAAAGAAAATGCAAAGAAACAAAGATAAAAGACAATTGGTGGACTTGGAAAAAGTGCATTGCGGGCGAAGGTACCACACACCCTCTACAAAGGCACCCATGAATGAGACACTACGACCCCTTGTATGTCATGAGCCCTATGCCCATTGAGTCTTCACCCCAACAACTACATCCACTTACATGGATTAGAGAGGGATCTCTTCGAAACTCTCCTTGTCCCAGGGAAAGATCTACCCAATAGGACACCTCGTCAACCCTCCCATATTCAAGCTTGACAAGTCGCATAGTGTCTTTGAGCAATTAACTGTTTGATATAGTGATCTTTAATGCACATGCTTAGATGGCTTATTTATTGATTGGATTCAATTATCATGATGTTATGACTTGAGATCCTTGGAGGGCGTGCTTATTTGTCTTTGTAGGACCTAGTTGGTGGATAGTTTTGGGAGAACAAGCCTAGCTTGGGCTTCCATGGGGCTGCAAGCCCACAAGTTGGATACTAAAGGCCCGCATGCCAGATGAGAAGTATCAGACTTGGAAGGCCTTGATGATCACTTGGACGACATAGCCTAGTCCCCACATGCCAAACGTTTTGCCTAGAAGAGGCAAAACGTCACTTCTAGATGCATGACGTCACCTAGGGGGATTAGGGCTTGGTAGTGAGGTGCCACTCATTGACACATGGATGTTTTGAGGAGAAGAGGGTCTTCACCATGATGAGATCATCTAGATGCTTGACATGTGGCCTTTGGAGGCCTACCCATGCTTCTCCAATACCAACAACTTCTTCAAAGTGGCAAAACGTCCCCTTAAGGGGAGACGTCCATGTAAAATTGGGGTTTATTTGTGCAAAAGTGAAACTTTAATTGAATTGTTTAATATTACTTTGTTAAAGGGGGCAAGATTAGGGTTGTTGACCCCTAGTCTTGTGGTTTACCGGTTAACTTATGGACAAGTCACCTTGGTGACATTTTGTATAAATAAGAGATCATAAGATCTCATTTCTACAATAAACTCTCCCTCATTGTGAGAAGCATTGGTCTGAAATTTCCGCTATCTTTGGCTCTATTTGTCTCTTCTGCACTTGTTTATGGCTATCTTGATGAATGGTTGAAGGAGAAGTGAGGCGCTAGCCTTGGATGAATGCTTTCTAGCTTTTATGGTGGATTATCTTAGCATCTTTCTTGATTTTGGTATGGTCTTTTCCTCTTCTGCTATCATTCTTTTCAAGTCAAGGATTGTTGTGCTAGGAGTCAGGTGGGAAGTATAAGGGCATACACCCACACCAGAGTCTTCATCATTTTATGCTTCATCTTACTGGTTAAACAAGGGTTTGCTAAGAGAAGTATAAGGGCATACACCTTCTTAGCTTAAACCCTAGCTAGAGAAACTTGCCTTGGGAAGTAAAAGGGCTTACACCCCCAAGGAGGTAGCCTCTCTAGCTCTTTTTTTATTTCACTCCATTAACCCAATAGTAAAGGCACTAGTCATATATTTTTTGCATTGGAGATATAAACTCATTGCCTTGGGAAACGTGAATTTTCATCTTTTGAAAGGTCTTTGCTTAAAGTTGGTTTGCCTCATCGAGAGGAGTCTTCCCCTACTAGGGTGTCCCCTATCTCCCACTACTTTAATTGTTGTTACAAACTTTAACCTACAGCCATTAGGGCTGCATAATCCTAGCTACTAACACCCTAACCCTAGACTAGCTCTCTAACTTCACTCACCTAGTCTACTAACTAGGGCACATTTTTTGAGCTAGTTTTTGGCACTTTTATATGGTTGATTTTGTTGTTGCACGCCATTGAATGTTACAGCCATAAGCCTGCAATTTTCTGCAGAAAACACATGTTATAACATCTTGCTTTATTCAGCCTTAAAGTGCCATTTCTCAATTGATTGCCACACTCATTGATAATATTGTTGATTGATATCATGCTTTACATGCTGATTTATATGTTTTATTTCCTGATATAAACTATCATCTACTGCTCCAAATTAGGGACAGCAAGCTTAACTTGCTGATCCATACGAACATATATCATTGCAAGTTGGATTTTCTTGTGTCTCGGGCAGGTACAATCATCCAGAGAAGTACTATACCTTTGGGGCAACAATCACTTGACTTACAAGGCATCTCATCCCACTCTTCACTCCACTTCGACTTGACCTCTAGGGGCTTCAATTCCAATTTTCTCCATCTCCAATTCAATCCCACTAGGGTCAGCGAGATCGACTCCCTAGAGTGACCTAGTCACCCTTGAAGTGCGGGACCTGCATCAAGATGATATTGGGTGTAAGATTTTGTTATGACCCAAAGGGGGCATATATATGGCTAAATGTATATGATATGACCCTAAGGGGGGGGCATATATGGGCCTAAATGTACATGTAATGCGTAAATACATATGTAATAGGGTCGGCCTAGTGATAAAGGGGCCTCATGTGCAAGTGTGAATAGCTATATATAAGAGATCATGTATTCATTATTGACATGTGAATTGTGAAGTATGAAAGGTATTTGGTTATTTGGAGGGGGTTCCCCTAGTCTTTAAGGAGTTATTGTGTAACTTATCAATATTGGAGTTGTGATCCATGTTGACATTCTGTACATGGTGTGTACTTTTGTAATTTGGATGAGAATTCCAAATAACCAAATACCTTTCATACTTGACAATTCACATGTCAATAATGAATACATGATCTCTTATAAATAGTTATTCACACTTGCACATGACGCCCCTTTATCACTAGGTCGACCCTATTACATATGTAATTACACATTACATGTACATTTAGGCCCATATATGCCCCCCCTTGGGGTCATATCATATACATTTAGCCATATATATGCCCCCTTTGGGTCATAATAGATTCCCAAGTTGTAGCATTTGCTTTGTGGTTGGGTCGGGCTTTGCCCAATGTGCAACTTGCGCTATAACATTTTGGTGTCATTGTCGGGGAAGATTTTGAATCTTCTTCATACCCTAACGACACTTTGGTGAGCTATCCCAAAGCCTTTCCCTTAGCTTGTCAGGCGACTCCACCCGAGGGACGTTCCCTTCCCAGATTTCTTGACGAGTTCATTTTGAAACTCATCTGGAGACTCCACCTTCCCAGAATCCTTCTTTCCCCAAACCTTTCCCCCCTGGCAGGTTCAAGCCTTCTAAGGTTTACCAAAGAAGGCCTCCTCTCAAGTCTCCAGTTGCTAAAACCCTTTTCCATAATACCCTTCCTCTTAATCTAATGGCTCACCCTTGGGCAAGGGACCTCTACAAACCCCTTAACATGGCCAATATCCAAGGTTACCCTAACAAAATGCCTACAGAAGTCAACAAGTGGTTGCCAAAGTTCTCGGGAAACAATGTGATAACTGTTGAAGACCACGTTTATGTCATGGGTCGGGATATGGACAATGCAGGTATTGATCATGAGGATGTGGCCATGAGGTTATTTGCTTCATCATTAACAGAAGAAGTCCTTGATTGGTTCAGAGGACTCCCTGATAATCATATCACATCCTATGATGCTTTTTCCAACTTGTTCAAGAGCAGATGGTGGAAAAAAGCAGATGGTGGGACACTTGGGACTTAGTTCAATCAAATAAAGGAAAAGGAGAATAAAACGGTAAAAGAATTCGTTTCTATATTTGACAGGTTGTACAATCAAATTCCAACAGATTAACGTCCTACAACATCCTCAAGTTGTCTCCTTTACATGAATACTTTTTAAGGGTAGTTACGATACATTCTTAAAAATAAAAATCCCATATCATTGGTGGAGGAGTTCAATATCGACATTGAAGAGAATCTCCTTGATTCAAAAATAGAACCTTTTCAGTACCCTCGTAACAAGACAAAATCAAGGACAAAGGTTTCCAACAACAGTGTTCCTGATCCGATTGCTCTCTTGACTCAGAAGATAGAAAAAATGAATACTCAGTTTGTTCAGGTGCAAAATCAGCTTCTGAACCGTATGACTACAGGGGAAAGAAATCAATCTGCTCCCAGACCTCAGTTTGCCAAACAGCAAAGAGATGCCATCGGTTGGAAACCAAGACCTCAACAAGAGGCAAAGGCCCCAGATACTTTGAAACCTATTGGGACAATTGATATAGAAGATTGGGGTCTCCCATGCCAAGAACCCCACAAGGGAAGATGAGTGCCCCCGACGAGACGAAGATTATCCTGAAGATATAAACTTCATGATTTACAATTTCAACGATGAACAGGTTATCCAAGAACAAATCACTGAAGCCAGAAGGATAGGAGAAAGAGAGGGGAGACTCCGACCTTAAATAAATTGACAGATGATCAGAAGAAAGAATTAAGGAGGAGGGAAATTCTGACCTACAGAAGGAAAAATGCTTCATCCCCTTCGTCACAAACTGATACTCCTCTTCCGTCAGCAAAAAAGGCAGCTCCACCACCTCCACCGTCGGTATGTGAGTTGCTTCCTAAGCCAACTCCTACAGATGACATTCAGTTGAATATAGATGTTGCAAGCATGTTTGGAAAACTGAATATAATGGTCCCAGTGACAAAGATGTGTAAGATACCTTCCATAAAAACGAAAATTTTGAGGATATTACAAGTGCCAACCGAGAAGGAGGATCCTACCATCATTTTGAATACTATGTATCTCGATCAACCAAGAGACAAGAACCCTCACTTCTATCTTTCATTAGGCATGAATGGCCTCCACTTGAACAACTGCATGCTTGATTCTTGGGCTTCAGAAACATCATATCATTCTAGGTGATGAAACAACTTGGTTTGAATACAATCCGACCTTATGGAAATGTTTGTGCTATTGATTCAAGAAGAGTTGAGGTCTTGCGAGTGTGTGAAGACATTCAGGTATTTTTGATAGATTTTCTGTTGAGATTTAGGTACCTTGGAAAGTGGTCCCCTTGTCGTTGTGGGTCTCTAACCACAAGAGGAAAATATTTGACCCATTGTGCCTTATACTTTATGTCTAATTTCACTTTGATATTTTCCTAAGTCAAAAGGGTGAAATTTGTCACTTGAGTGAAAAGTGACTATTATTTCACTTTGTGGGTGAATTGAGGGACATAAAGAGAACTATGGAAACTAAACCCAAAGTGGGTTTTGAGTTGAGATTTTTTTTTTGGAAGATCTCAACTTCCGATTAGATATGGCATGGGATGATCTCATCCATCCATCTTTAGGTTTCCTTATGAATTCTATAAGAAGAGCGCATAGGGCATTTGGAGGCTCATTCACTTGTATGTTCACCAAGAGAGTTTGGAGAAGGACAAGTCGATAAGGATGGAGGCTATGGATGAGGGAAGTTGGGCGCCTCCTTTCATGGAGCGCTCATGGAGGCTTAGACCCTCATTTATTTATTGGTTATTGCTTGGAGGGCACACCACTAGCAGGTAATAGAAGGACTTGTGCTATCTCAGATCTGTTTGGCTCATGTTGGAGGAGACACACAAGAGCACATTCGTGTGGAAGGGGTTCTTCATTGGACCAAGGAGGAAGGAAGGCACATCACTTCAGTGATAGAGCAACAAGGGAAGAGGGCGCACTAAGCTTGGGCACATTTCTCTTCTTGGAGCTCCAAAGCTTCTCGTGAAGAGTTGTTATTGTATCAGGTTCCATTGTATTAGCTTACTTGTTGTATTCACTTCTTAAAATCATCATTATATATACTTTCATTTCAAGTTGGTTTTCCCCGGGGGGGGGGGGTTCATCTAGGGTCATGATGACCAAAAATACTTGTGTTCATTTCATGCATGCTTAGAGTATAGATCAGCTTGTTAAAGTTGTAAAGAATAAGAGGAAGTGTTACTTGTTTTGAGTTATATTGCATGCGCTAACTTTGGGTTACGAAAACACTTGCAAGGGCACCTCAAAGAACAATTAACCTACAAAAATTATCAGCAGAAAGTAACCAAACTGTTTGCTGTCCTAAAAGTCAGCAAAGGATGGTTTTGGAAAGTCAAACTTAGAGCTAAATTCTGGTCAAAGACAGACCAGATTTAGTAGCCTGATAATACCTCGATTTCACTTTGACATTCTCCTAAGTCAAAAGAGTGAAATTTGTCACTTGAGTGAGAAGTGACTATTAATTCACTTTGTGGGTGAACTGAGGGACATAAAGTGAACTATGGAAACTTAACCGAAAGTGGGTTTTGAGTTGAGATTCTTTTTGAGATATCTCAACTATGGATTAGGTATGGCTTGGAGTGATCCTAGCCATTGACTTTTTAGGTTTCCTTATGATTCCTTAAGAAGGGCACAGAGGGCATTTAGAGGCTCATTCACTTGTATGTTCACCAAGAGAGTTTGGAGAAGCGCAAGACGATGAGAATGGAAGCATTGGGAGAGAAGCGCTTGGGCGCCATCTTTCATGGAGGGCTAATGGAGGCTTAGGTCCTCATTATTTGTTGGTATTGGTTATTGCTTGAAGAAGGGCGCACCACTAGCATGTAATATAAGGACTTGTGCTATCTTAGATCTGTTTGGCTCATGTTGGAGGAGACACACAAGAGCACATTTGTGTGGAAGGGATTCTTCATTGGACCAAGGAGGAAGGAGGGCACATCACTTCAGTGGATAGAGAAAGAAGTGAAGAGGCCGCACTAAGCCTGGGCGCATTTCTCTTCTTGGAATTCCGAAGCTTCTCATGAGGAGTTGCTATTATATCAGGCTCCAATGTATTAGCTTACTTGTTGTATTCACTACTTAATATCATTATTATATAAACTTTCATTCCAAACTGGTTTTCCTCGGGGGGTTTCTATACAGGGTCATGTTGACCAAAAATACTTGTCTTCATTTCATGCATGCTTAGAGTATAGATCAGCTTGTTATAGTTGTAAAGATCAAGAGGAGTGTTATTTGTTTTGAGTATATTGCACGTGCTAACATTGGGATATGAAAACACTTACATGGGCACCTCAAAAGAGCACTTAACCATAAAAATTATGAGCAAAAAGTTACATGACTGTTTGCTGTCCTAAAACAGCAGCAAAAGACAGTTTTGGAGATTGAAACTTAGAGCCAAATTTCAGGTCAAGGACAGACCTGTTTTGGCAGCCTCATAGTACCTCGAATTTCTACATGGTATCAAAGCCCTTGGCGGCAAGGACTTGCTGCTTTTTGGGCGCATACAGTTGGCAGTTTTTGGACAGCTTGTTAGCGAATTTTTGGACAGCTTGTTGGCAGAATTAGTGGAGAGCTTATGGGCAGATTTGTTGGACAGCCTGTAGGACTGTTTTGGACTTGTGTTTTCAGCCTCTTTTCAAACCTATTTGGATAGGAGTGAGGCTGATTTGGACAGCCTCTTTTCACACCTGCATGGACAGGAGTGAGACTGTGTTGGACAATCTCTTTTCACACCTGTGTTGTCAGGAGTGAGATTGTATTTGGACTATCTCTTTTCACACTTGTGTTGACAGCTGTGAGGCAGTACTCTTGTGCAGTTTTAGCATCAGTGTGAGCTTTAGTGGACAGCCATGTCAGTGTCCCAGATGCGGGCAGAGGATAGGCTAGACGAAGCTAGCAACCGGTCCCCTTCGAAGACCAGGATCACTTTCATCTTGGAGGATCTTGAACTATAGGATATACTTCAAGCTCACGTGGTGAGTCCTCCTACACCTGCTCCTTCACCATTGCTAGATGCAGTTTTCAAGAAGAAAAACACCAAAGTGAAGAGGACTATTTGTGACGGGGTGAGAAACCACGTCATTCCACATTTGACTGGTAAAGACTATGCATTTGAGATGTGGGAGTCTTTATGCAAGCTTCACCAGAGTCCAAACAAGAACCGGAAGATGGTTCTGCAGGACAAGCTAGGGAGCATTCAGATGCTCGATTCCAAGTCAGTTACATCATTCCTTGGTAGATTTACATAGATTCAAGACAAGTTGGCCAAAGTCGAGGAGATTGTGGATATTGACTTCTTGGTGAGGATGACTTTGAACAGCTTTACCAAACCTTGGGGTTCATTTGTACGAGGCATTGTAGCTCGGAAGGTCATGCCTACTTGGGAGAGACTTTGGGACGACTTCGCACAAGAGAAGCTGAGATGCAGCTCAGGATCTTCAGGACATCAGCGTATTTGAGAGAGTGATGAGAACTTGCTATGTGGACTAAGGGCAAGAAGAAGACCAACAAAGGTGCTAGACAAAGTCCCAAAGGACGGGCCAAACCACAGCAGAGTGGCGGTGGGCAAGAGAGAGACATGAGCACAGTGAGATGATTTGCTTGTGGAGAGATGGGTCACTATGCAGGACAGTGTCCCAAGCAGAAGAAGAAGCCGCAGGATGGTACTGCAGCGACAACAGAGGAGGATGAGTTCAATGCTCAGTTTGCGAGAGAGTGTGCATTCGTCAGTTGTTGTTCGTTAGTATATACACCATCTAGTGGTAGGTGGGGAGACAGAGTTGAGGAGGACCTATTGACTCAGAGTATTGATTCAGAGGGAGCTCAGACTCAGTTTTCGAGCACACCATCTACAGGGGTGACTTGTCTACCTGGGACAGCTTCAATTTCAGAGTTGTCGAGTCAGAGGATTGGTGCAGGGGCTTCAGAGCATCAGAGATCAATGAGGAGGAAAAGCAGGGCACCATAGAGGCTTGAACCTAACTTGGCTATGGAGATGAGCAGATCAGGTTCAGGTTCCACTTCAGGTGGAAGTCACTTGGTGAGAGGCCAAGTAGAGGATATTGGTGAGATGTCAAGATACAAATACTCTTGGCAAGATGCCAAGAGAGAGAGACTCTTGGTGAGCTGCCAAGAGGGGAGACTAAAGGTGAGATGCCAAGAGTAGTGACCATTGGTGAGATGCCATGAGATAGAAATCCTTGGTGGGAGAACAAGGTTAAGACCTTTGGTGTGATGCCCAGATCTAGATGTTCTTGGATAGGTGGAGATGCACTTCCATCTATAGATCAAGCAAGTTGAGCAGATCTATGTCAAAGACCACCTGTGATTATCAGGGTACAGCCATACTCACCGAGTATTTTCCATCAGGCAACCATGTCCACTGTAGGGATGCGATTGGGGGTGAATGGCACTTTCCTTCGTAAGAGGCAGTGTTGAGATTTGGATACCTTGGAAAGTGGTCCCCTTGTGGTTGTGGGTCTCTAACCACAAGAGGGAAATATTTGACCCACTGTGCCTTATACTTTATGTCTATTTTCACTTTGACGTTCTCCTTAGTCAAAAGGGTGAAATTTATCACTTGACTGAAAAGTGACTATTAATTCACTTTGTGGGTGAATTGAGGGACATAAAGTGAACTATGGAAACTTAACCCAAAGTGAATTTTGAGTTAAGATTCTTTTTCAGAGATCCCAACCATCGATTAGATATGGCTTGGAGTGATCCTAGCCATTGACCTTTTAGGTTTCCCTATGATTCCTTAAGAAGGGCACATAGGGCATTTGGAGGCTCATTCACTTGTATGTTCACCAAGAGAGTTTGGAGAAGGGCAAGAGGATGATAATAGAAGCATTGGGAGAGGAGAGCTTGGGCACCATCGTTCATAGAGGGCTCATGGAGGCTTAGGTCCTTATTATTTGTTGGTATTGGTTATTGCTTAGAGGAGGGTGCACCACTAGCAGGTCATAGACGGACTTGTGCTATCGCAGATCTATTTGGCTCATTTGGAGGAGACACACAAGAGCACATTTGTGTGGAAGGGATTCTTCATTGGACCAAGGAGGGGCACATCACTTCAGTGGATAGAGCAACAAGGGAAAAGGGTGCATTTCTCTTCTTGGAACTCCAAAGCTTCTCATGAGGAGTTCCTATTGTATCGGGCTCCATTGTATTAGCTTACTTGTTGTATTCACTACTTAAGATCATCATTATATATACTTTCATTCCAAACAGGTTTTCCTCAAGGGGTTTTATACAAGGTCATGTTGACCAAAAATACTTGTGTACATTTCATGCATGCTTAGAGTATAGATCAGCTTGTTAGAGTTGTAAAGATCAAGAGGAGTGTTATTTGTTTTGAGTATATTGCATCTACTAACATTGGGGTATGAAAACACCTACAAGGGTACCTAAAAAGAGCACACAACCATAAAAATTATGAGCAGAAAGTTACTTAGTTGTTTGTTGTCCTAAAACAGCAGCAAATGACAGTTTTGGAGATTGAAACTTAGAGCCAAATTTCAGGTCAAGGACAGACCTATTTTGGCAACCTCATAGTACTTCGAATTTCTACATTTTCGACATATCAGCGTCCTCATGGACATATTATGATCGATGTTTAGGATGCCTCGGGGATGCTCTTGTCAAGGACCTGGTCCTCTGCCCTTGGAGGTTTCCTTAGCATGAACCTTACACATGCATATATTCCCATGGGCAATGGCACGTATGAGATCTTACATAACAGGGAACACTACATGATATGCCTCCACAAGTTATTGAGTATGATCCATCTAAGTTCACGCAGGAAGATTCCATAGAGAAGTTTCTCCCATGGACAGATAAAAAGAAGACTACAAGGTACCATGGGAAGGAGCTGGGATCTATACATATTATACAAGATGAGAAAAATAAAGAAATTGTTAAAGAAACAATCCACACAGAGCTTCCATACAATCAGAATATACCTTTCATCAATTTCAATGAAGGAATTCTTGTGCTCACGTGCGACAAAAGAAAGGGGAACCCCACATATGACCAAGAACACAACAATTCTTGGCTTGGCCCTTACATCATTAGGAAGAAGTCTGACAAAGAAAGGTACTATCTGGTATCATTTGACGAGAAAAAGATGGCACTACCAATAGATGGGTCTCTTCTCCAACCTCACATCCAGGTCACATGGCTTCTTCAGGGCTCGTGCCCCAGGTAAGGAGGTAAGTCATTTTGATTCCCTACATTTGCCTCTTGATTGTTCATACTAGATTAGATGCATTTCATTTTCATTTTGCTCTACTTGCATACTGATTTCATGCTTAGTTTAGAATTGTTTGAAAAAATGTCAAAATTTTATTTTTCTAGCGTAGTTTGTTTCAATTATGATCATATGAGAACAAGGATGAGTAGGCCATCATACACTTGACAGTTTGATGTTTCCTTGTGTTAATGTTTTATGCCATTATTGTAGTTCTTTGCATTTCAATAGATAAGAACAACATAAGAACAAGATCACTGAGAAATACACATTCACAAGAGACACAACATTTATCCTGGGAAACCCTCTAAGGGAAGAAAACCCAGCAAAAGCTTCCTTATCATAAATTGCCAATACAATGTCAAGAGATAACTCAAACCAATACAGAAAGTCCTCTCCAAAAGATGCGTCGCTCTTCTTCCTCTCTCCTTTGTCGGTAACAGATCAGAATTTGTCTCTCAAACTGAGCAAGTGAGTTGTGTTGAAATGAGGCGCTAGCCTACTTTATTTATACAAGTTCTAGCATGTGTGAAGTGTCTCTTCACTAGCAGGGCCGACTTCCTAATCTAGGTGGGTAAACCCACCTTTATTATATTTCTGGGTCTTCTTATTAACTATTGGGTATTCCTCAACAGCATCAGGCGAGAGAGGTCTGCATCATCAGTGGCATCAGGAGGACAGTATCGTCAATATCATCTTGGAACATTGGTTGGCATATTTATGAGTCATCAGAAGTTTTCTTCATCGACAGCATCGTCATTCTCGAAAGAATGCCATCATCATCTGCATCAATATGTATCAGTAAAAATGATACCTCATCACAGCACTAGGCTGGCACATTACTGTACTACACTAGCTCAATGTCAGATTGTTAAGCTGGTAGCTCAGTGTCAGTCACATCCTGTTTTACGTCTAACAACTAGGTCAGAAGTAAGGTATATATCATCTTGCTTTACGTCTAACAACTAGGTCAGAAACAACGAACACATCATAATCTTGCTTTACGTCTAACAACGAGGTCAGAAGCAAGGAATCACCTTGCTTTACGTCTAACAACTAGGTCAGAACCAAGGAACACATCATCATCTTGCTTTACGTCTAACAACGAGGTCAAAAGCAATGACTCATCTTGCTTTACGTCTAACATCAAGGTCAGAAGCAAGGAATACACACAACGTCTTGCTTTACATCTAACATCGAGGTCAGAAGCAATGACTCATCTTGCTTTACGTCTAACAATGAGGTCAGAAGCAAGGAATACACACAGTCTCTTGCTTTACGTCTAACAATGAGGTCAGAAGCAATGACTCATCTTGCTTTACGTCTAACAGCGAGGTCAGAAGTAACGAATACACACAATGTCTTGCTTTACGTCTGACCGCGAGGTCAGAAGCAATGACTCATCTTGCTTTACGTCTAACAGCGAGGTCAGAAGCAAGGAATACACACAGCGTCTTGCTTTACGTCTATCAGCGAGGTCAGAAGAAATGACTCATCTTGTTTTACGTCTAACAACGAGGTCAGAAGCAAAGAATACACACAGCGTCTTGCTTTACGTCTAACAGCGAGGTCAGAAGCAATGACTCATCTTGCTTTACGTCTAACAGCGAGGTCAGAAGCAAGGAATACATATATACTCCCCCTTTCAGGGAGGGTCCTTTCGAACTATACCAAGCTTATCTCGAAAGTGTTCAAACTTTACACGAGATAGAGGTTTGGTCAACACATCAGCAACCTGTTCATCCGTGCTAATGTACTGGAGCTTCAAGGTTCCTCTCTGTACCATGTCGCGGATGAAATGATAGCGGATCTCTATCTGCTTCGCCCTGTCATGGAATACAGGATTCTCTGTCATCTTTATGCAGCTCTGGTTGTCACATAGAATCACGGTTGCTCTCATCTCCAAGTCAAATAGGCCAGTCAGCACCTTTCGAAGCCATATAGCTTCCCAGCTAGCAGAACATGCTGCAATGCACTCTGCTTTCGTTGTGCTGAGAGCAATACTGGATTGCTTCCTACTCTGTCACGAGATCATGGCTAATTCCAAACTGAAACAGCATCCGAAAGTGCTTTTCCTGTCAGCAACGCTACCTTCCCAACCTGAATCAGTGTATCCACTCAATGTGAAGTCATAATCTCCATCATAGCTGAGACCATAATCCATTGTACCTTTAAGGTACCTCATCACATGTTTTGCAACCATTAGGTGAACAGGTCTGGGCTCTACCAAAAACTGACTCAAGGTGTTCACTGCAAAACAAATGTCTAGTCTGGTGCTCGTCAGGTACATCAGCAATCCAATAATTTGTTTGTACAGTGTGGCATCTATCAAGTCTGACGAAGTATCAACCAGCAACTTCAGCTTCGTTTCCATGGGTGTATTCATGGACTTACATTCTAGCATGTCGAATCTCTTTAAGATTTCGACTGTGTACTTCCCTTAGTTAAGGAAGATCCTTTTTGGACTCTGCCATACCTCAAGACCTAAGAAGTAATGCATTCGGCCAAGGTCCTTCATTTTAAATTCTGCAGCAAGTCTCTTTTTACATTCAGTGATGAGCTTTTCTTCTCCAATTAAGAATAAGTCATCCACATATAGCAGTAAGATTACTGGCTCATTATCCATAATTTTGAAGTAGAGATTTGAGTCTGCTTTACTCTTGGTAAAGCCTAAGCTTGTCAAGAAACTGTCTATACGGCCATACCAAGCTATGGGAGCTTGCTTCAATCCGTATAAGGCTTTCTTAAATCTACAAACATGAGACTTCTTGTCTTCAACCTCAAATCCTTGGGGTTGCTCTATATACACTTCCTCTTCGATGACATCGTTTAGGAAAGTTGTCTTCACGTCCATCTGGTGCAGCTTCCACTTCATCCTAGCTGCAAGAGCTATGATGGTCCTGATCAAAGTGTATCTGGCTACAGGAACGAATGTCTCTTCATAGTCAATGCCTTCTTTCTGCGAAAAGCCATGAGTAACAAATCTTGCTTTATACTTCTCAATACTTCCATTAGCAACATATTTTATTTCGAAGAGCCATCTGTAGGATACACCATCTTTATTCTTCGATCTGGGAACTATTTCCCATACTTCGTTCTTCATTATGGATTGGTATTCCTCTGTCATGGCATCTGCCCATTCTTTTCTCTGAATGGCTTCTCCAGAGCAGGTAGGCTCTTCATCTGGGAGATCACATATCAAAGCCGTGTAACTGGAGAATGGTTTTGGTCTTTTCACCTGTCTCGAGGTTCCTTCTAGAACAACATACTTCTCTCCATCTTGAATAAGCTCTCTTGCCCAAGCGGGCTTTCTTTTATGGGAGAAGGTCATTTGAGGAGGTTCTTGAAATTCTACTATATCATGGTCTTCTAGAAGTTCCTCATCAGGGGAAGTTACGACTTCCCTCACTGGTTCTGCAACTCTGGGAACCTCCCTCATTGATTCTGCAATCCTGGGATTTACAGGTTCCTCTTCATATACTTCTTCAAGCTGGCATATTCTTGATTTATTAAGTGTTGCTTCTTCATCAACGGTCTTGTCCCTGCTGATCTCAATGTGGCGGTGACCAGGTATGTAGATTCTGAAGGCCTTGGAGACCTCACAGTATCACACAAATATTCCCTTGTTTCCTGAAGGGTCCAGCTTGTTTTTCTTTTCTTTAGGTATCTGAATAAACAATGGATAGCCAAATATTTTCAGATGGCCTACCTCTGGCTTCTTTCCGGTGAACATGTCTTCCGATGTCTTGAGACCAAGTGCACTATGGGATAATCGGTTCTGCGCATAAACAGTTTCCATTGTTACTTCTGCCCATAAGCACGTAGGAAGATCTTGATCATGGATCATAGTCCTCACAGCTTCCAGTATGGTTCTGTTCTTCCATTCAGCTACACTGTTTTCTTGGGGATCTTGATCCCAACATCTTTGCAGAAGTTTACGAACTCTTTTGAGGTATATTCTCCTCCATTATCTGACCCGAGTATCTTAATCTTCCTTACAGAAGAGTTCTCTTATCAAGGCTTTGAATTCCTTGATCTTGCTGAACATTTCAAATATATCTAGGTCTTTTACGAGAATAATCATTAATGAACGATACATGGTATACATACCCATTAATGGAGGATGATGGCATTGTGCCACACACAACTAAATGGATGAGTTTTGGGACTCCTTTTGACTTGTTGTCCCTCTTCGGAAACGGGTTCTTGATGTTCTTCCCTTGTGCACATCCATTGCATACGCCTTCATGGTCACCTTTGAGTTCTGGTAAACATGTGACCGCTTTGCATATGTATGGTAGCACCTTGTATTTGAAGTGAGCTAATCTTCGATGCAAAGATTCTTCAATGGCGTGGGTCATCGCAGCTTCTGAGTGACCCTATAGCTTATGCAAGTCACCTTCTTCTCTTCCAATGATGATTGATTAATTTACGGTCTCTCCTTTAGCACGTTGCCTTCTGCAACCTTCCCTATAGCTTCCTCATGTGACCTGCAGCAAGGTCAACAGAACAACAAGCAAGAATAATGTCCTTGATAATATAAAGCAATAGCACGAACAATCATCACAGTAGCTCCTTTAGAGCTATCACTTATAATTTATCTGAAGAAAAGATTAAAGGTAAGGAGTACAATACGAAATGATGTCAACACTCTCATAGTGTTGTGACCAAGCATTCTTCCATGGCAACCTGGAACTAGCACACGAGGTTTCTCCTAGAGGAGTTGTTAGTTGTATCGGGCAAAGCATATACCTCTATATGCTCACATGCTATTAGGTATAATACTTTACAAGGACTGCTATCTCAACTATAGTCATCAACTTGTCATGTGTACCTTTGAATCTTGATTAATCAAACCTGGAGCCCTGTCCTCAAGAATGAGTGCTTGCTTTTCTTCCAGGTCTCCTTCACTCAAGTGAAAAGTGCTTTCTTCAACCTGTCTGTTGTACTTAGACAATACGCTATCTTGACAAAAGGTTGGGTTAGAGGATAAGCTCTATGATCAACTTTTAATCCTTCTAATAATTTGATCATAGCCTCAACATGCAACACTGATCAAGATAATGTTATGACAAATAGATGTATATCAGAATAATCACACCTGGGTTGCATCATTCCTCTGAATGTGTTGGATCTTGAGATCCTTCTGGATCTATGGAAAGAGACCCCTTCTCCTGCAAATACTTCTTAGGGTTTAACCATTAAACATATGTAAGTACATACCTCTGATAGCATTTGCAAGTAGTGGCTCCATCTGGTAGCAGCGGTAATCATTACCAACTCTTGAGATAACTTCAAGGGTGATTGCAACTGGTTCTACGGCTGCAACTGCAACTAATGGTTTTATGAGGAAACCCTAATTTTTCAAAGTTCGAGTTTTGAAAATCTGATCCAGGGGATAGATGCGTTGAGCTGAGCCGAGTTAGCTGGTGCATTCGGAATTTCGAAAATCCAACTTTTACCCCCTCAAACTTGATATGCGGATTTCTGGACTGGTGCTTCTACTTTTCTGGTACTTCTGGTACTTCTGGTACTCTGGTTTTCTAGTACTTTGTGAAACTAGGGTTTCACTTTCCGGGAGATCTAGCCACTGAAAAGGTGCACTCTAAGTGCCAAAATGATCCTTGGGGGAGCGTGCAACTTTCTAGGTGGTTTTGGAGCTCAAGAGCTTCACTTTTGAAAAAACCTAATTTGCAGGCATTGCAACAGTGACGTTTTTCTCTTGCGAAATATGCTTCCTTCAGGTTGGCTCTGATACCATGTTAATGTTTTATGTCATTATTATAGTTCTTTGCATTTCAATAGATAAGAGCAACACAAGAACAAGATCATTGAGAAATACACATTCACAAGAGACACAACATTTATCTTGGGAAACCCTCTAGGGGAAGAAAACCCAGCAAAAACTTCTGTATCATAAATTGCCAATACAATGTCAAGAGATAACTCAAACCAATACAGAAAGTCCTCTCCAAAAGATGCGCCACTCTTCTCCCTCTCTCCTTTGTCGATAACAGATCAGAACTGGTCTCTCAAACTAAGCAAGTGAGTTGTGTTCAAATGAGGCGCTAGCCTCCTTTATTTATACAAGTTCTGGCATGTGTGAAGTGTCTCTTCACTGGCAGGGCCGACTTCTTAATCTGGGTGGGTAAACCCACCTTTATTATATTTCTGGGTCTTCTTATTAACTATTGGGGCCGACTTCTTATTCTGCCTATTATAATTGTCTGTTGACCAATCCGCGAAAGGGGATTTGGTCCTAATACAATTACCAACATGATTAATCCACAATGGGGACTAATCCTATAAATAATATATCAATAATAATAAGAATACTCTTTGCAGTTACATTATTTCAACACCTTGCACGCACAGGTCTATCAGGAGATGTTGCGATTCTCATGCACTCTACGGCGAGCACATGTCCCAAAGTAGGAGCCAGTTGTTAACCCCAATTTGTAGATAACTAAGGAGATTATGTCTCGAGGCCCTCAGGTTGCAAATATGGAGTGTCGAGAGACTACATGACCAGCAATACCCTTTTGCACAGATGGAAACCCCTCTCACCAACACAAATGGTCACAAACTTCCAGATGGCATCCACCACATCAATTGGCTTCCGAAAGGCAGTGGGCCTTGCTCCATGAGGTACAAGTCAGTATTATGGTGAGCATCATTTCAATATTTAATCCACTTTCAGATGTTGTATCTTAGATTGCTCTAGATTTCACGATATATGCTTGGACATTATGCCTTTTACCCTGCTTCACCTTGGTGGTTAACATCGTTCCCTAGTAAGTGCTTTTCCTTAGGAATGGATTTGCTATTAGGAACTCCCTTAATGGGCCATCGTACCATTCGCGACCATACTTACAACTTTTCATCATCATTCCCCTCCATTTCCATATCTCTTGGGATTTTAGGGTGTATTGACCCAAGAAGGGGTTCTCTATCCTTCTATGGGAAGAAGGGTTTCGAGGCCCAGAGCGATTAATGTTGGGTAAAAGATAAAAGCCTTGTATAAAGCTTCCAAAAGCTTCGCCCAGGGATCACCCAAGAAAGCAGTGAAACGCTTATCTTTGATTAAAGTGGACCCACAATATAATAAAGAATGCTTAAAAGTTAGTTGAAGGATAGGAGGTTTCATCACGAGCCGACCTATCACGTCCATGAATAGCTAGTGGTATCACATTGTCATGTTCTGTTCAACAAACCAGGGCAATATCTCTCAATTGCATGGCTGAGAGAAAGGGTGTCTCATCACGAGCCAGCCTTCTCATTTCCACTAAGTGTTTGTGGGTGACATTACCATCATCTGGTCACCACGCAAGGGCAATGACCTTCAATCTCTCCTTATGCTATATTGAAAGAAAATGCGAAGAAAGAAAGATAAAAGCCAATTGATGGGCTTGAAAAAAGTGCATTGCGGACAAGGGTACCACACACTCTCTACGAAGGCACCCATGAATGACACACTACAACCCCTTGTATGTCATGAGCCATATGCCCATTAAGTCTTCACCCCAACCACTTCATCCACTTACATGGCTTAGAGAGGGATCTCTTGGAAACTCTCCTTGACCTAGGGCAAGATCTACCCAATAGGACACCTCATCAACCCTCCCATATTCAAGCTTGACAAGTCGCATAGTGTCTTTGAGTAATTAATTGTTTGCTATAGTGATGTTTGATGCACATGCTTAGATGGCTTATTTATTGATTGGATTCACTTATGATGATGTTATGACTTGAGATCCTTGAAGGGCATGCTTATTTATCCTTGCAAGACCTAGTTGGTGGATGGTTTTGGGAGAACAAGCCTAGCTTGGGCTTCCATGGGGCTGCAAGCCCACAAGTTGGATGCTAAGGAACCGCATGCCCGATGAGAAAGATCAGACTTGGAAGGCCTTGATGATCACTTGGACGACATAGCCTAGCCCCCAAATGCCAAATGTTTTGCTTAGGAGAGGAAAAACATCACTTCAAGAGGCATGACGTCACCTAGGGAGGTTAGGGCTTGGTGGTGAGGTGCCACTCAATGACACATGGAGGTTTTAGGGAGAAGAGGGTATTCACCATGATGAGATCGTCTAGATGCTTGACATGTGGCCTTTGGAGGCCCACCCATGCTTCTCCAACACCAACGACTTCTTCAATGTGGCAAAACGTCCCCTTAAGGGGAGTCGTCTATGTAAATTAGGGTTTATTTGTGCAAAAGTGAAACTTTAATTGAATTGTTTAATATTACTTTGTTAAAGGGGGCAAGATTGGGGTTGTTGAACCCTAGTCTTGTGGTTTACCCCTTAAATTATAGACAAGTCACCTTGGTGATATTTTGTATAAATAAGAGATCATAAGATCTCATTTTTACAATGAACTCTCCCTCATTGTGAGAAGCATTGGTCTGAAATTTCCCCCATCTTTGGCTCTATTTGTCTCTTGTGCACTTGTTTATGGCTATCTTGATGAATGGTTGATGGAGAAGTGAGACGCTAGCCTGGGATGAATGCTTTCTAGCTTTTATGGTGGATTATCTTAGCATCTTTCTTGATTTTCGTATGGTCTTTTGCTCTTATGCTATCATTCTTTTCAAGTCAAGGATTGTTGTGCTAGGAGCCAGGTGGGAAGTATAAGGGCATACACCCCCATCATAGTCTTCATCAATTTATTCTTCATCTTACTTGTTAAACAAGGGTTTGCTAAGAGAAGTATAAGGGCATACACCCTCTTAGCTTAAACCCTAGCTAGAGAAACTTGCCTTGGGAAGTAAAAGGGCTTACACCCTCAAGGAGGTAGCCTCTCTAGCTCTTTCTTTATTTGACTCCATTAACCCAATAGTAAAGGCACTAGTCATATATTTTTTGCATTGGAGATATAAAAACATTGCCTTGGGAAACATGATTTTTCATCTTTTGAAAGGTCTCTTGCTTAAAGTCGGTTTGCCTCATTGAGAGGAATCTTCCCCTACTAGGGCGTCCCCTCTCTCCCACTACTTTAATTGTTGTTACAAACTTTAACCTACAGCCATTAGGGTTGCATAACCCTAGCTACTAACACTCTAACCCTAGACTAGCTCTCTAACTTCACTCACCTAGTCTACTAACTAGGCCGCACTTTTTGAGCTAGTTCTTGGCACTCTTCTATGGTTGATTTTGTTGCTGCAAACCATTGAATGCTACAGCTATAAGGCTGCAATTTTCTTCAGAAAACACAGGTTATAACACCTTGCTTTATTCAGCCTTAAAGTGCCATTTCTCAATTGATTGCCACACTCATTGATAATATTGTTGATTATCTCATGCTTTACATGTTGATTTAGATGCTTTATTTGCTGATATAAACTGTCATCTACTGCTGCAAATTAGGGACAGCAAGCTTAACTTGTTGATCCATACTAACAAATATCATTGCAAGTTGGATTTTCTTGTTTCTCGGGCAGGTAAAATTATCCAGAGAAGTACTATATCTTTGGGGCAACAATCACTTGACTTACAAGGCATTTCTTCCCACTTTTCACTCCACTTAGACTTGACCTCTAGAGGCTTCACTTCCATTTTTCTCCATCTCAATCCCCCTAGGGTCACCGACATTGCCTCCCTAGAGTGACCTAGTCACTCTTGAAGTGCGGGACCAACATCGAGGTGACACTGGGCGTAGGATTCCCAAGTTGTAGCATTTGCTTTGTGGTTGGGTCAGACTTTGCCCAACCTACAACTTGCGCTATAACATTGTTGATAATGTGATTCTTTTAACCTCATCCCCTGAAAGGTTATAGAGATAGTTGGATGCCCTAGCCCTCCTTTGTGACCTTCGACAATTTACGATCAACTTGGGTAAAAGCAATGTCATGATCTTTAACGGATCAAAGAAGACCCTACTTGATCAACATTTCTTCTTTAAAGGAGAGGAGATTGAGATGACTCGCACATACACTTATTTGCGAGTACTATTCACAGGACCTCACTTTAGCATGCGCCATGCAATTCAGCCCCCAGTCAACAACGGTAATGGTTCCCTGGCCCTTCTTCAGAGGCAGTGTTTCCATAACCATTTTCAAAACATATCGTCCAAGATGTCGCTCATGAATACTTTTGTCCAAACCACAGTTTTATACCGTTCCGAGGTGTGGGGACCTGGTCTAACAGATTCTGATTGGTCTTCAATAGAGAAAGTATAGATCATCCTCCTTCGCCGCATTATCAGGTGCAAGAAGACAGTCCCCAGCCCATCATCCTCACAGATTTTGGTGCTTGCCCCTTCGGCTTGAGATAGTGTTTAGCCTCGTCTCACTCCTACATTGCCTTCCGAGTTTCGCCGATACAACAAAGGGACAGGATCGATACCCTTACTTGGCCTACCATTCATCAAAGTACCTTGCATGCATTAGTTCTCTAGTTCTTTCTCGATATTGGTATGCCAAGGTCACAGATCAACTACCATCTGTTGGCATTACAATGGATCGACTCCCTCCATTCAAATATTCCCTTGTTGCACCCAGCCAGCTTTTACCTACTCGACGAGAGATGATATCTACAAGCAGTTTGAGCGGGTCACTTGGATAAACCTTCAGGGTGGGTTGTGTTCGAAAATGGCCTTCTATGCAAAGCACTTCATAGTTACAAGACAAAACAGATGAAAACCAGTACTACTAGTTGTGAGGCCATCTAGCTTCACAAGCTACTTGTAGGATTACTTGGCAAAAGACTTTTGAAGAGCAATAACAAGCCTCCTCGATAATGGTCCTGAGAGTAAAGATGTGAATATTCATTTGGTTCTCCAAATGTGACTTGTCATATCCTCTAGGCCTTGAGGTGTCCATTCTCAAACTCATCTAAAAGCCATAGAAGCAAAATTGTAGAATATAGCTTGGATAATCTATACCCAACAATGATCATAACAAAAACACCGCCATTGTTTTAAAGAGTATTTCAACCATCTAGAAGGAAAACAAGAAATCAACTTAGTTGTTGAAAGCATCATTAGGTTCACTAAAGAACATGCAAATAATGATTGTTTAGAAAATAAATTCTTACAAGAGATAGCAATACAAAAAAATCTCATTTTTATTTACTATGTAGTATCCATAAACAATAAATCATTATGCTTCAATTGATTACTAAACATGTCTCTCATGAAATAAATTAAAAGAAAGCAATAGAAGCAAAAGTTGAGAGACATCATTAAAAAAATAGTAAATTTTAGCAAGTTAAGTGGTTGCCAACTTTGATATATAATTTTCAAGGAAAAAAAGTGAGAAGGAAATAAACTTTTCAAGTTTCCTCATCTTTGAGATCCATTTTGTACATAGAGCAATCCCTTACTACAAAATGTCTATGATACCTAGGCCTACGATTTCCTTGGGTGAATGTTGAATGGATCATCTTACCTTATGGAATGTTGGTTTTTCCTCATATGAGATATGATCTATATATTATTACAATGACGAGTGTTCCGTATATAGGGAACATATGGTGACCATCCATGAAAGGATGCGTCCCTTGAATAATCAGTAATTATTTATTATTATCATTTACTTTATATATAATACTCAATAATCAATAATTATATTATTAATTATTAAACTAAGAGAATGTCTTCCCAATGTTGTCCAAACATCAACACTCCCTCTCAACGAGGGAGACATTCTGCAACATGCCAAGCTTGTCTTTGAAGTATACAAACTTCACCCTAGACTCATGACACTTGTTTGTCAGTCTTGGGAGACATCTCTCCCCCACCTGATCCAAGCAGAAATTCCTTATGCGGCTCTCCCTCTGAGCCAATTAACTCTCTCTAAGATTAGACTCAATTTAGGTCTACATGCAATAGCATATAGCATCTTCAGTCTTTATCATTCCTTTTCAAATCACCATGACTAGGACAAAGACCACACCAGGATCTTTCACCACAGGTACACACCTATGAGTGAATGTCGGCCTGATGCTAATTGACACGTGGAAAGCACTTCAAGCACCTCAAGTCCATATTATTCCTTGTCATGATCAAGGAAGGACTACGTCTGGGCTCATTTACCACAATTGCACCTTTATGTTAAATGTATCATATCTCCCTTGGTCTGCAGCCCAATCTAGGAGAAGTTATGCCCGATGTTGAAACATCAACACTCCCTCTTAGCTAGGGAGGTATCTTTCCATCGTAGTACACAACTACTATCGAGTGACACACAGTCTCCGCCAGTGGTACACAACCACCATAGTAGCAAAAGGTTTGTCACACATGGCACTCCCATGTAGACTTCTAGAGGCTACTCCCTCTAGGAACACTTAGGGTCAACTCCCTTGACATGTCCTCATGTGCTCTCCACATGAGACGTGTACTCATGTGCTCTCCACAAGGGACGTGTCCTCATGTGCTCTCCACAAGGGACGTTGGGTTATAATCCCAACCACACTTATCCCTTCTCATATAAGTGCCCCACTAATCCCTTCTCGAATAGGTGTCCTCACAGATCAACTCAACTCAATTCACAGAAGAGTACGATCTGGAGAAAGTTTGTCACACATGGCACTCCATGTGGACTTCTAGAGGCTACACCCTCTAGAAACACTAGGGTCAGCTCCCATAGTGTGTGACATCAAGGGTCAACTCCCTTGACATGACCTCATGTGCTCTCCACATAGGACGTGTCCTCATGTGCTCTCCACAAAGGACGTTGGGTTATAAGCCCAACTGCACTTATCCCCTCTCAGATAAGTGTCATCACAGATCAACTCAACTCAGTCACAGAGGAGTACGATCAGGAGAATGTCTCAGGAAGCTGCAAACATCAACACTCCCTCTCAGCGAGGGAGGCATTCTCTGCCACGCCAAGTCTGTCATGGAAGTACCTGAACTTCGTCATGGTTTGGAAGGAACATCAGCAACGTACTCATCTGTAGGAAGGTACCGCACCAATACTTATTTCCTCTGCTCATCTCAATGTGGTTCGATTTGTCATGAAACACTGGATTATCAGAGATCTTCACACAACTTTGGTTACCATAATGAATAATGATGGAATCCAACACATGTTCAGATAAATCTGCAAGGAGCTTGCGAAGCCACACTGCTTCACGGACTGTCATACTTAATGCAATGTACTCTTCTTTTGTTGTGCTCAAAGCAACACCCGAAGGTGCTCTTTATGTCCACTGTGCTCCCTGCCCAATCAAAGTCAATATATTCCTGCCATATCATATCAATACTAGAAGTATATCTCAGACCATGTTCAACTGTGCCTCGCAAGTATCTCAACACCTGCTTCGCGGTAATCTAATGTGTCTATCTCAGCTGACTTATAAACTGGCTAAGTGCACTCACTGCATAGCAAATATTTCGTCTGGTGTTAACCAGATACATCAATTATCCAATTAGCTGTCTGTACAGAGTCGAATCAATTTCGTCATAATCGGAAGAAGACACACTAGTGTAGCCACGGGCTTCAAGTTCAATATCTCAAATTTCTTCAATTTCTCAACTGTGTACTTCCCCTGACTCAAGAAGATCTCATCAGTTCTCTGCCACACCTCTAGTCCCGAGAAGTAGTGCATCATACCAAGGTCCTTCATCTCAAACTTAGAGGCCAATGCATACTTGCATTCAACAATAAGGCTCTCTGTATCAGTGAGGAATAAATCATCAATGTAGAAGACCAAAATCAGGGACTCACCATTAACAATCTTGTAGTACAGGTTGGGATCGAAAAACACTTTTGTTGAAGCCCAAAAATAATCAAGTGTCCATCAATCCTTGCATACCAAGCTCGAGGTGGTTGCTTGATTCCATACAAGACCATCTTCAACCTGCACACATGAGACTCCTTCTAATGTATCACGAAACCATATGGTTGCTTGATGTATACTTCTTCCTCAATCTCTCCATGTTGTCTTTACATCCATCTAATGTACTCTCCAACCCATGAATGTTGCAGGGGAAATAATCATCTGGATAGAAGTGTATCGAGCAACATGAGAAAATGTCTCCTCATAATCTATTCCCTCCACCTGAGAGAATCCTCTAACAACAAATCTCATTTTGTTCCTCTCGATGCTCTCGTCATCTTTGTGTTTGATCTTACATATTGATTTGGAAGTAACCACTGACTTTCTATCAGAAAATACATCCATTGAAACCCATGTACCCTTAGGTGTACCAAGCACCCAATCACAGATATGATCACATGGAGAACTAACAACATACAATGCACTAGAGAGCTTAGGTTCCTTGATAATTGGACCACCACGTTGCTATACAGTGGTGATAAATTCCACATCCAACTAAGCATTATATGCAACAAGTTGTCGCATTGGTTTCTCTCTTGTTCCAATTAGTAGCAATGATGGATTGAAAAACACCATCACCAACGTTCTAGAGCCCGACCCTAATGGAAAATCTCATACCATGCTCAAATGCCACTACCATAATCAATTCAACAAACATCTTTGCACAATCCTCGAGCATCACCATTGGCCTGAGTTTACATAAATGTCAACTACATCATGTATAGCCAATGTTATTTTAACAATAAGTCTTGCTTGTAGTCCCCTGCAATTTATGTTTGGTGGCTTATGACAACGCTCCAAGCCTTCTCCTAAAACTCTGATCTGCATCTATTCTCCAAAGATCACATGATTGAGTTGTGCACTTAATGTAGTAAATCAATAGCACATAGGCTTGGAGGTGTAGGGTTTGTGCTTGATTATGCCATTATGCTCGCATGTGGATCTTTCATATATCAATGCCTTGACTATTCAAAAATTATGGCAAACGAATTTCATGAATGTGCGAAAATCCTTCAATATGATCATATATTCCACTAGTAGTTATAATGTTGTAGTAGGTGAGTAATGCAGCGATCAAGCAATGATTATCATAGAAGGATAATGCATTCACTTAGACTGGCACTAGTGGTTCTGGATCCCATCCTCACCAGGATTTTCTTGCACTTGTAGATACCCTCCAAGAACTGATCTAGGGCTCTATTCGTATAACAAATTATCAAAAGCCCTACAAATTTTATTCTCGAATTATCAATTTCTTCGTGAGTCCTTGATTAATTGCTTCTTCCTGGATTTCATCACCAAAATCACATTGATTCTTGCAAACTTGGCGCCAATCAACATTATAGTCAACATCTTGTACAGTAGATTCAATATATACCAGTTGCTCATTGAACTGAAGGTTTTCCATCTCTGGCTTTCGCAAAACCTTGAGGGCATGGATATAGGCCTCATAATAGCCTTGTGTGCATTCAAACATGCAATACCCTACTGCATTCTTTGTTCCTTGATCAATCACAGGTTCTAGATAATGAGACTCGATCTTCTTTTTCTGTGATCGCAATCTTCAAGCTAATGACACGATCTGGTTATAACATGAGTGCGGCTTCTTAATAGAGGGTGTCATATTTTCTTTACAGTGAATACAGTTGCACCAGGTTTCAAGTATTTGAGAGATGAATTGACCATAATATCGATTTTAAGGAGAGACGAAGTTGGGAGGCCATCTTCCTCTTGCATCATATCCTTCTACAAACATATTCTTTCAAGACATCTGGATCGAGATTTTATCAAGAAATTTTCGTTACGTGGTTAAATATGCATCCATGCATTGAGCTATGCGCACATCCATAGTGAACGAAACTTCCATTAATTCTATCGATTTTCATAATGACCCCCGCATTTAGGAAACAAACATAATGACCCCCACATTCACCACCTCTCGGATCAGTCGAATCTTACTATTAGTCTAATTAATGAATCTATCCACCAGTCCATACTCATGAATGTGAATCATCTTCGCCCAATTTATTTATTTATTTTTAATCTCTGTTGTGGCCAAGAAATTTGTCTAAAATTTGTTTTTATCTCCGACAGTTTTCGGATAATTATTCTGGAGCGTTATTCTAGACTGTTCAATCATGGCTTATCAGCTTTCTCTGGCCGCACTCCATCATCGCCTGCGCCAATTGCAAATACAGGTGTTGCAGCTAACGCCAATCACTCTTCATCATTGAGTGCGCCAACTCCAAATCCTGGTGCCCCAGCTTGCCCTGGCATCTGTGTCCCAGAGGTACTGGAGAGAGTGTTTGAATCCATTGAATCCGATGAACTAGTCGTTTAACAAGAAGCAACTTTCTTTCAAGATCCTGGGCCCTCCTGTGAGGGAGTTAGCCCAGTCCTGCTCTGATACCATGTTTGTTTTTCTTCATATGAGATATGATCGATATATTATTACAATGATGAGTGTTCCATATATAGGGAACATATGGTGACCATCCATGAAAGGATGCATCCCTTGAATAATCAATAACTATATATTATTATCATTTACTTTATATACGATACTCAATAATCAATAATTATATTATTAATTATTATTCTAAGAGAATGTCTTCTCGATGTTGTCTAAACATCAACATGGAATCCTCTTCTTCCCTGTTCACTCAAAGGACAGATCCAATGGCTTTGATGAACTTGATATAGGTTGTCTTGGATCGGACCTGTTATCGCGCAGTTTGTATTTTAGGTCACAGGCTATAGGATAGAGGACAAACTGGCGTAACAGGAACCTTCCCCACCCAATGTCACCTCGATGGGGAGGTTCTTTCTATTTAGGGAGGTTAGCCCAGGGGAGACATCCCCGGTAACCTGGGGTTTGAAGAGGCAATGGCTACAAGGTCAATTGTTAAGATTTCCCTCCTCGCAGGTTACCACCAGTATCAGATAATCCGGCTAATCAGTCAATAAAGAAGGGAAGTCCCTGTTGAAAACACCTGCCTGGAACGAGATGATAACAATGCAATACAATATTTGCAGGCTATAACTCAAAGGGTTAGTACTTCTTAACTATCTGATTTCAATTAATAAGCAATGTAATAGACAAGATGAAGTCAACGTTCTGCTAAATAGCCTATGTAAGATCACCAATTCATCAATGTCTACAAAAATGACCAAGCCAAAAATATTTTCAATCAACAATTCTTCAATAAATGCTTAATGTCATCATTTAATTGCCTGTTTATGAGTTAAAAAAAGAGTGTTGCGTCAAGTATGACGTCAAGCTAGGTTAGCAGCGTTAGGGTTAGTTAGGGTTTCAAAAAATTTAAAGTTTGAAAGATGATTTTTGTACACTTCAAGCTCAATGTTGGAGAAAATACCAGTGCCTTAGGGTAAATGGAGTCAAAGTAAGGGCAAAACGTCTCGGGAGGATTCAAACTTAGAGACTGGAAGGTAGGGTTCCAAGGTGCTGCAATGGCAGGGCCTTAGAATCAAAACCCTAAGGGAA
>ML776666.1:2067679-2085419 GCA_009831015.1 Picea engelmannii
CGACACGATGGGATGTGGATCCAGAGGATAGTGCACAGATAGATGAGAGGGATGCACCAGATGAGCTGCAACATGGTTTGGTTGGTGTGTCATTGGTTACTCATGAGAGTGACTCTGACCCAGAGACAGATGATGACATTCCCTTTGATGGTCCTGATGACTTCATGCAGGAGATGGATGTAGAGGACCGGTCAATGAGATTGACTCCATGATGGTCATTTTAGTTATTGTTAGTATTTAGTTGTTAGTATTGATTATTTACTATTTAGTTCCTTTTCAATCTACTAATTTATGTTATTGTTGAGATTTATCATTATTATTTTTATTTTTAAAAATTTTATTTTTAAAATTTTTTATATTATATATGTGACGTCCCCCCGTCCCCCATTTCCCAAAAAATCCCTAAAATTTGGGGGTACTCGCGTCACGTCCCCCTTGTGCGTCCCCCCGCACCCTCGTCCCCCCGTCCCCCTGTCTTGGTGGAACATTGAGATTTTTCCATATCATACAGCTCATCAGATTGCCATGATAAAAGCTTAAAATCCATTAGATTTTTCCATAAGCCTTCTCGAACTTAATTTTAACCAAGAAAGCATATTTTTCCCAATGTTTCAAGCATACTTGAAGCCTTCCTATACAAGAAAAGGCAGCGCTATTGAATTCATGGCAATCCCTATATTTCCCCAAAGTGTTCTCTCCACTATCACTCTAAGTGTTTCTGTCAGCTTATTCAAAAAATTAGGATGGACAGAAAGAGAAACAGATGCCCTCTCTAGATGTGGCCTGACAAAACCGGAATCTAGCATATAGAAGCCCTGATCTCAGGCTCTGATACACATTCAGAAATGAGATAGTTATGTCGCTTTTATGAATCTGACCTTTTGCTAATATATGACATTAGCTTGTTTGTAAGGTAGCAAATACTGTATCCTGGGTAAAGTCTTTGAGTATTGTACACATGATCATTCAGAGAGCCTTCAGAAACCATATTGCAAAACTCTTCTGCCTCCAATACAACAGCAATATATGGTATGTCATGTTCCTTGAAAGATGACTGCAACAATGCAACGAAGAGAAAAATCCATCAGCAGCAATCTATACAACAGCTATTATACAGCATATCTCTTGAAATGAGAACCTCAACAATATTGAACACTTAATTTTGATGAGAAAAACAAACATGAAAAAATAACATCATGAAAGGTCCTTATAAGATGTAGTCAAGAGAGTAATCTAAAGGATATATCAAGAGCTAGAAAGGATATTAAATCTATTGGTGCCAGATCTAACAAACCGATTATGAGAAAGACAAAATGAAAAAAATGAGAATGTCTTCAATGCCTATTAGATATAGGAAAGCAAGCAGTATCTCATAAAAAGTAAAAAAACCCTAGTTGTATACAGGACAACTATAATCAAGTCAGAAGTTTTTCTTCCCTTCATAACTGTCTTGCAAAAGAGGAGCAAGAAACATTTACTTAACAGACTCAGACATCTGTAGGAGCCTCCTCCTTTTTCTTTAAATATGTCCTGGCCCCAAAAAACATATCTGTTCCAAGGATTAAGTCAACTTCGTGACAACTAACTTGTTAAACTAGATCTGAACATCATCCCAAGCTTTATGCTACAATCTTGAACATCTGTCCTTCTGAGGATTTAGAGAGAAATAAGCTTAGAGTTGTTATCTTTTATAGCTCGGGAGGAACTGCCCATGTTTTGTCTTGGATGCGGAAGTGACCTTATATTTGCACTACTAGGCATTTGACTTTGTAATAGGCTTTTATAAAGTTGTAATAAAGTGTCTCTTTTATTAAAGTGACTTTTTATAAAATGTACCTTCTAATATTAAAGTGACTTTATGTGCACTTATGTCATAAAGTGGGTTTTTGTACTTTAATATTTTAAGTGATTTATTTTGGAGGGAATGAATCATGTCCCTTGATCATGTAAAGGCAAGATTAGATCTTGGCCATTGGATTTAGGGATGGAGAAGGTGAAAGGTAACTTTCAGATTATAAGAGTATGCCTAGGGTAGTGTGCAAGACAAGGAAAAAAAGAAGACTGAGAAAGAGCTTGAAGAGGGAAAGTGAGTAGCAGATTTGGCAGTCACCAAGAGATATTGGGCACAAATCCCAAGGTGAAAACTCTGTTTAGAATTGCTGCAGTGTTTTGCTGAGTAACAGGCCATACTGTACGGATCTGTACAGGCCGTACAGCAGCAAATTGGGCACGGAAATCAAGGTTATTGAGGGCACAGTTTTCAAGGCAGCGTGAGGATATTTCTGCTGAAAGACGGCCGCACAAGAGGGAAGGTACAGCAACCTGTTGAGGTCACATTTTTTAAGGTGCTGATTTCAGCTAGGCCGTACAGCTGTACGGACTGTGGCATGATGTTTTAGACAGCAGGTTGGGGGACAGTTTTGTGTTTGTAACTTGTAAGTGATTCTCTTGGCTGCGAAATGTATTATTGCTGATATTTTGTACTTCCCTGAAGCTGCTAATAGATCTCTCTCATTGGGTTTCCCCACATTGGGGTTTTCCCTGGCTGGGTTGCCAAAATTTATGAGTTTTACATGGATTTGTGATTGCTGTTCATTGTTATTTTCCACTGCAAATGTGCTTGGTAATGTGTGTTTCTGCTTATGAACCATAACTATGATGTGGATTATTTTCATTTAAGACAGAAATCATTTTTTTACGAAGTGTGTGGCATTAGCTCCTTGTTAGTGTGTTTGTGTCACTGATTTTCTACATGGTACCAGAGCTTGGGATCTGAGGTACAATGAGCAGTGTTAATTTTGGCAAGATTTGAAGGGAGAAATCTATTGGTTGTTTTTCTTTGAATAGCTGACAAGGAAACGGCTGCATGCATCAGATATGAGGATCGGTTGGAAGGCATTTCCCACTACTTGTAGTGGAAGGTCCAGATATCATTTGTTCTCAAGGAGAACAAGATTTGGAGTTATGTCAGCACTGTTGTTGTAGCTCCCACAGTAGATCCTATTGCCTTGGATTTGCATGAGGTAAAGGAGGCCAAAGCACAGAGGATCATTATGGATGGTGTGAAGGACCCACTCATTCCACATTTGGCTGAGAAGAAGACAGCAAAAGAGATGTTGGATACATTGAAAATTTTGTATGAGGCTAAGAAGGAAAACCGGAAGATGGTCTTGAAGGATAAACTGCATGACACGAAGATGGCTATGGGTGAGGGTGTTGCATCCTATCTTACCCGGATAGCTCAAGTTAAGGACGAATTAGCCGCAGTAGGGGAGGTCATCTCAGAACCAGAGTTGGGAAGGATAGCCTTAAAAGGCTTCATGAAGGAGTGGGATGTCTTGGTGAAGTGTGTGGTGGGTCGGGAGAATTTTCCAGATTCGAGTAGACTGTGGGACGACTCCACTCAAGAGGAGATCCAGATGGGGTCTCAAAGTAGTGGACAAAAGGAAGACATAGTTGATGAGAATATTGCTCTTGCAGCAAAGCGCAAGGGGAAGAAGAAAGGGAGTTCCGAGAGGGACTTGAGTAAAGTCGGATGTTTTACTGTTGTAACCAATTGGGGCACCTTACTTCTCAGTGTCCTGAGAAGAAGAAGAAGAGGAAAGAACAGGAGGGGCCTGATACAGCAGCAACAACAGCTATGGAGGACTTTTCATCCAAGTTTGATATGGAATTTTCTTTGGTCACTCTAGTATCTAGTGTCGATAGTGTTGGATTTGTGGGTGATAGCAGGTGGATTGTTGACTGTGAGGCCTCTTGTCACATGACAAGAATATGACATATATTCCTTATTATCACAGAGACAAGTCCTGACCGAATGGTGGTGAGTGAAAGAGGTATGGCACAAGTTGTACGTGGACTTGGAAGGATTAGATTCTGACTCTAGTATGGAGGACTCCTGGAGATTGATGGAGTTTTGTTTGTTCCGAGGTTGAGGGTTAACCTGCTCTCGAACTCAACCTTGGAAGATGTTGGATATTCTACATTGTTCAAGAGGGGACATGTATTTATCTACATGGAGGGAGTGGATCCGGTTGAACCACAGTTGATTGGTGATCGGATGAATAGGTTGTACAAGTTGCGAGGACAACCTACAGGTTATGATTCAAAGTCGGATGAGGAGCACCAGGCTCCTCAGACTGCGATGGGCCCAAGGATTCAATCTTGCATTCCGAAGGAAGAGAGGGACTCTCTTCTGACCACCGACAAGAGGCTCAACTGGTGTGATCGAACAAAAGCTCAGAGTGGGAGGATGAACTCTTCGAGGAGCTCAAGGTTCAAGGTAGTTGTTAGGAGGATGTCTTCCGGTTCGAGTTCTGTGCAGGTGTTGGGGTTGGTTCCAGGTTCAAAAGGAGCTCCTACTGCGAACAGTGTGATGGGATCGGATGATGGTGATGACAGTGAGTACATCCCTCGCTAAGAGGGAGTGTTAGATTTTATAGCCCAGGAGGTACTCCGCATGTTTTGTTTTGTATGCGGAAGTGACCTTATATTTTTACTACTAGCCACTTGACTTTGTAATAGTCTTTTATAAAGTTGTAATAAAGTCTCTTTTATTAAAGTGACATTTTATAAAATGTACCTTCTAATATTAAAGTCACCTTATGTGCACTTATGTCAAAAAGTGGGTTTTGTACTTTAATATTTTAAGTGATTTATTTTGGAGGGGATGAATCATGTCCCTTGATCATGTAAAGGCAAGATTAGATCTTGGTCATTGGATTTAGGGATGGGGAAGATGAAAGGTCACTTTCAGATTATAAGAGTATGCCTAGGGTAGTGTGCAAGACAAGAAAAAGAAGAAGATTGAGAGAGAGCTTGAAAAGGGAAAGTGAGTAGCAGATTTGGCAGTCACCAAGAGATATTGGGCACAAATCTCAAGGTGGAAACTCTGTTTAGAATTGCTGCAGTGTTTTGCTGAGTAACAGGCCGTACTGTACGGATCCGTACAGGCACGGAAATCGAGGTTATTGAGGGCATGGTTTTCAAAGCAGCGTTAGGATATTTCTGCTGAAGGACGGCCATACAGGAGCGAAGGTACAGCAACCTGTTGAGGGCATATTTTCCAAGGTGCTGATATCGGCAAGGACCTACAGATGTACAGACTATGGCACGATTTTCTAGACAGCAGGTTGGGGGACAGTTTTGCGTTTGTAAGTGATTCTCTTGGCTGCTAAATGTATTACTGCTGATATTTTGTATTTTCCTGAAGCTGCTAATAGATCTCTCGCATTGGGTTTCCCCACATTGGGGTTTTCCATGGCTGGGTTGCCAAAATTTATGAGTTTTACATGGATTTGTGATTGCTGTTCATTGTTTTTTTCCACAGCAAATGTGCTTGGTAATGTGTCTTTCTGCTTATGAAGCATAACTATGATGTGGGTTATTTTCATTTAAGACGGAAATCAATTTTTTACTAAGTGTGTGACCTAAGCTCCTTGTTAGTGTGCTTATGTCACTGATTTTCTACAAGAGTCGAGGGCCAACCAGGTTTCAGAAAAACCTACGAGACTGTTGATCACATCTTTACTCTTCAAAATATCATTGAAGAGGCTAGACAACGATCCTCTAAAGTCCTTTGCTGCTTTGTGGATTTCTGGAAGGCCTTTGAACCTATACCAAGACAATCTCTACTGCAGAGATTACAGGATATTGGCATATCCAAGGCTCTAATTGTTGCTATAATGAGACATAATAAGACAGTTTTAGGTAGCTTTGCACAGCTTAAGGATGTAATGTCCCTAGCCTTACTGATAATATAATTTATGTTTTTTCTTGGTATTGGACTTTTGACAAACAGTTTGACAACACTCTGTTTACTCTCCTTCTACTGCTGATATAATTTCTGTGATGACTGCTGGTGTGTTTTAGTGGTTTATTTGGTTCGGCAATTCCATCAAACACTTTGCTAACCTGCTCAAACTCTCTGTAAGACCCCTATTTCTGGCTGCTGCGGGGTGTAAGTATATTTCTGGTCAATATCTTTTCGTCAAACAGAATGGTTGAAGATCCAAATCCACAATAGAACACCCCTGTTGGCTGCTGTTGTATTTGTGTATTCACTGATTAGGTTTTATTACTTTGGTTTGCAACTGATATAAAATGTTTGGATGGCAAATAGAGATGTCTATATGGCATATAATATTATGACAGCAAACTACAATTGAAAAATAGCTAACAGCAGCACTGAATACCTCAAATCTGAACTAAAGTTTTATTAAAGTCTGACCTGTACATGTGCTGGAAACTTCCTGAGGTTCAGATCAGATCTTCTAGGAGGAAAATGGCCTCCTCAATGCAAAACTTGGCCTCCACAAGGAGAGGCAACGTCCTCTACAATAAAATTGGTCCACGTGACTAAAAATACGGCCTTACTGCAGAGAATGACAGCCCCAATAGGAAGTACGGCCTCCCCTGCTACAAGAATACAGCCCCAATCAATGAATGCAGCCTCCCTTGAAGGAGTACGCCCACCAAAACAGCAAACTCGGTCCTCTAATGACGAACTCGGCCTCTACCAATGGTGACTCAACCTGGCAACAATGAACTCGGCTCAAGATGATGAAACTCAGCCCGATCTAGCAAGGACTCAGCCCAGCCAACAAGGATTTGGTCCAGCAAGTAAACAAAGCGGCCCAACAAGATAGCATCGACCTCCCAATCCAGAAAACTCAGCCTTCAATGAGAGGTTTCAGCCCTCACACATATACTCAGCTTTCCCTCAAAAGAAAATCGACCTCCATTCCAATAACTGACCTCATGCAAGTAGACAAGCAAACCCTCCGCAAGGAAATCGATTTACTCCAAGACAACTCGACTTCCCCAACCAATAATCTTCTGAAACTAGATGAAATGGATCTCCTCAATAGTAAACACAGGTGGAAGATCTGAATGACCTTCCCTACCAATGGCTAGGGTGGAATCTTTCACCACCGAAATCTTATCAGCTAAGGTGGAATCTCTCACCACCGAAACCAATCCTAACATGGGTTTCTCTCCAAACCCCAAAGGCTCCAAGAGCTCTCCAAGTCAATATCAAAATAATCATCAACATCATGAGAGAATGAGCTCTCATCTTTCTTTTATCCCTCTCACCTTGTTTAGGACCCTTTTACCCTTTTGGATGTCCCTTATACCTTTTTACCTTCACTTAAGTGATTAAAGTGACTTTATAAGGTTTTATTCACTTTATTCTTCAAGTCACTTTTTAATTACTCGATGTCACTTTATAATGTGGATTTCTCCTTCAAATGACATCAAATAATTAATCTGTTAATCCCCTTTTTAATCGACCATGGCCTACCGGAATCAGATAGACCACTAAGTCATCCTCCTAGAACGCTCATTCGGAAAGGGACATTACAAAGGACCTTTTAACTCCATCCATACCATCATTGGAGCCAAGAAGGGATGTCCCCTCTCCCGTACTTTAATTGGGATCTACAATGATGAGCTAAAAGAATCCCTCCAAGAGAAAACTCATGGTGATGATAGTTGCCTCTTACATCATGTCTCAGTCGTGTCACTCTTGTTTGCAGATGATCTAGTCCTCTTAGCATCCTCTTCCAGGGCTCTACAAAGGCAACTCAACTTCCTTGCCCATTTTTGTGACCATAGACCACTGGTAGTGAACCTTAGCAGCAAAACTACGGTTATGATCTTTGACATTTCTAAGAGAACTCTATCAAACTTCCACTTGTTCAAGGGGGGGAGTGGATATCACTACAACATATACTTATTTGGGGGTCCAATTCATATGTCCTAGATTCAACTTGAGACATGCTTCTGTAATATACATAGGTACATTACATAGGCCCTAAATATAATAACAATAGCATACAATAAATATGCAAATGTGAATATGGCCCAAGCAGTTAGCTCAATCGGTTGTTGCCAATGTGGCCAAGCATTTGGCTAGTGCTGTGTAATGATCCAAATGCTTACAAATATCATAAAATAACATAAGTACACACCATGTAATGAATGTTAGCGTGGAGCACAACTCCAATAGAGATAAGTTACACAATAACTCCTTAAAGAATAGGGGAACCCCCTCCAAATAACCAAATACCATTTATTATTCACAATTCCATCCCCCAATAATGAATACATGATCTATTATATATAGTTATTCACACTTGCACATGAAGCCCCTTTATCACTAGGTCGACCCTATTACATATGTATTTACACATTACATGTACATTTAGGCCCATATATGCCCCCTTTGGGGTCATATCATATACATTTAGCCATATATATGCCCCCCTTGGGTCATAACATAGTACCCTCCTTCAAAAAGCTTTGTCCTCAAAGCTTTGCATTTAAAGGCTTCACATGTGATGAAACCAAGTAATATGATTTTCTTATGTTCATGCTTTCTTCATTCCATTGTTGATGATCTATCCATCCAAAATCAATTATTTTCGATCTTAATCCTTGCTGTCTAGTTGTTGCATAATTTTTTGTTAGCTTCTATAGCTCGGGAGGTACTCCGCATGTTTTGTCTTGTATGCAGAAGTAGCCTTATATTTGCACTACTAGACACTTGACTTTGTAATGGGTTTTTATAAAGTTGTAATAAAGTGGTTATTTTATTAAAGTGACTTTTTAATTAAGTGTACCTTCTAATTTTAAAGTGACTTTATTTAATAAAGTGCACTTATGTTATAAAGTGAAATTGTACTTTAATATTTTAAGTGATTTATTTTGGAGGGAATGAATCCTGTCCCTTGATCATGTAAAGGCAAGATTAGATCTTGGCCTTTGGATTTAGGGATGGGAAAGTTGAAAAGACACTTGGAAGGTGAAAGGTCATTTTCGAATTATAAAAAGAATGCATTGGGTACTGTGCAAGACACAATCAGAAAAAGAGATTGAGAGATTTCCAAGAGAGCTTTGAGGAAGAGTGGAAAGGGAAGCAAGCTGGGCAAATTTCCCAAGGGAGATTGGACACATTTCCCAAGGCGATTTTCTATTTGAAGTTGCTGAGTTATTTGTTGTTGTTGGAGGTAGTACTGTATGGATCCGTACAGTCCGTACAACAAGGAAGAGGGTATAGTTTTTGAGGTTGTTAGTGGGAACGAATTTCGAGGCTGATTGAAGTGTTTCTTGTTGCAAAAGGGGTTGTACATTTCTGTCCGTACAACTGACTGTGGGAACGAATTTCGAGGTGTCGTATAATCAAGGGAGGTCATCCAACAATACAGTTTTGGAACAATTCTCTAGGCAGAAAATTGGGGACTGTTTGGGTGTTGTGAGTTTTTCCCTTGCTGGAAATTGTATGTTGCTGCTGCTATAACTTTCCTGAAGCTAAAAAAATCTATCTCTATCTCTTTGGGTTTCCCCACATTGGGGTTTTTCCCTAGTCGGTTGCCTAAATTTCTGAGTATTACATGGATGTGTGATTGTTGTTCATTGTATTTATTCCGCTGCAAAAGTACTTCGCAATGTGTATTTATGCTCATAATATTTTCTGTATATGTGTTTATACATTTCAGATTTCATAGATGACAATTATCTCAAGGTTGCTAAGTAATGACAGAATTTGTGCATGCTGATTTTGTTATTAAATTTCTACATAGTATCAGAGCTTGGGCTCTGAGATACAGTGAGCAGTGAGATTTTTGGGCAAGATTTGAACAGGGGAAACTTGATTGTTTGTTTTCCATTGAACAGTTGACAGGGAGATGGTTGTTTGCATCAGGTATGAGGACCAGTTGGATGGGATTTCCAACTATTTGCAATGGAAAGTCAAGATGTCGGCTATTCTGAAGGAGAACAAAATTTGGAGCTTTGTTAGCACCATAGTTGTTGTTCCATCAGCAGACCCTATAGCTTTGGATTTGCATGAGGTAAAGGAGGCCAAAGCTCAGAGGCTTATTCTGGATGGAGTGAAGGACCACCTTATCCTTCACTTGGTTGAGAAGAAGAAAGCCAAAGAAATAAGGGATGCACTGAAAAACTTGTACGAGGCAAAGAATGAAGACCGGAAGATGGCCTTGAAAGATAACCTGCACGATACCAAGATGGGTAAGGGGGAGAGTGTGTCTTCTTATTTTACTCGGGTAGCTCAAGTGAAACATGAGCTGGCTGCAGTCGGGAAAGTCATATCAAATTCAGAGTTGGTGAGTATAGCCTTGAAAGGCTTTACAAAGGAATGGGAAGTCTTCGTGAAGTGTGTGGTGGGTCATGAGCGCCTTCCAAATTGGAGCAGACTATGGGCCGATTTCACTTGAGAGGAGATTCGGCAAGTATCTCAGAGCAGACAACAGAAGACAGATGGAGCTAATAAAGATGTTGCTCTTGTTGCAAAGGGCAAGGGGAAGAAGAAAGGAAATTTCGAGAGGGACTTGAGTAAACTCAGATGTTACTGTTGTAACGAATTGGGGCACCTTGTTTCTCAGTATCCTGAGAGGAAGAAGAAGAACGAGGAATAGGAGGGGCCTGATACAGCTGCTACAGTAGCCATGGAGGACATTTCATCCAAGTTTGATATGGAATTTTCTTTGGTTACTCTAGTATCCAGTGTCGATAGTGGAGGATTTGAGGGTGATAACAGATGGATTGTTGACAGTGGAGCCGCTTGTCACATGACGGGAATCTAACGAATATTCCTTATTATCATAAAGACAGGTCCTGACAGGTTGGTGGAGTGAAGGAGGTATGGCACGAGTTGTACATGGAGTTGGAAGAGTTAGATTCCAACCCGAGTATGGAGGACTCTTGGAGCTTGATGGAGTTCTCTTTCTTCAAGGGTTGAGGGTTAACTTGCTCTCAATCTCAACCTTCGAGGATGTTGGATATTGTACATCGTTCAAGAGGGGACATGTATTTATCTACAGGGAGGGAGCGAATCCGGTCGAACCACAGCTGATTGGTGATTGGGTGGATAGGTTGTACATGTTGCGAGGACAACCTTCAGGTTATGATTCAGTGTCGGATGAGGAGCAAGAGGTTCTTGAGACTGTGGTGGGCCCAAGGATTTAGTCTTGGATTCCAAGAGAAGAGAGGGAGTCTCTTCTGAGCAACGACAAGAGGCTCAACTGGTGTGATCGAACAGATGCTCAGGGTGGAGTGGATTCTCCTAGGAGCTCAGGGTTCAGAGTAGTTGTCAAGAGGAGGTCTTCTGGTTCGAGTTCTATGCAGTTGTTGAGGTTGGCTCCAGGTTCAAAGGAAGCTCCTACTGTGAACAGTGTGATGGGACCGGATGATGGTGATGGCAGCGAGTACATCCCTCGCTAAGAGGGAGTATTAGCTTTTATAGCTCGGGAGGTACTCTGCATGTTTTGTCTTCTATGCGGAAGTAGCCTTATATTTGCACTACTAGACACTTGACTTTGTAATAGGTTTTTATAAAGTTGTAATAAAGTGGTTATTTTATTAAAGTGACTTTTTAATTAGGTGTACCTTCTAATATTAAAGTGACTTTAGTTCATAAAGTGGACTTATGTTGTAGTGAAATTGTACTTGAATATTTTAAGTGATTTATTTTGGAGGGAATGAATCATGCCCCTTGATCATGTAAAGGCAAGATTAGATCTTGGCCTTTGGATTTAGGGATGGGGAAGGTGAAAAAACACTTGGAAGGTGAAAGGTCATTTTCGGATTATAAAAGAATGCATTGGGTAGTGTGCAAGACACAATGAGAAGAAGAGATTGAGAGATTTCCAAGAGAGTTTTGAGCAAGAGAGGAAAGGGCAACAAGATGGGCACATTTCTCAAGGCAATTTTCTGTGTGAAGTTGTTGAGTTATTTGTTGTTGTTGGAGGCAGTTTTGTATGGATCCGTACAGTCCGTACACCAAGGAAGAGGGTACGGTTTTCAAGGCGATTAGTGGGCATGAATTTCGAGGCTGATTGAAATGTTTCTTGTTGCAGAAGGGGTTGTAAAGTTTTGTCCGTACAATTGACTGTCGGCACAAATTTTGAGGTGTTGTACAACCAAGGGAAGTCGTACAGCAGTACGGTTTTGGCACGATTCTCTAGGCAAAACATTGGGGATTGTTCTGGGTGTTGTACGTGAGTTTTTCCCTTGCTGTAAATTGTATGTTATTATTGATATTACATGGATGTGTGATTGTTGTTCATTGTGTTTATTCCGCTGCAAAAGTACTTGGCAATGTGTTTCTGCTCATAATATTTTATGAATATGTGTCTATACATTTCAGAGTTCATAGATGACAGTTATCTCTAGGTTGCTAACTGAATGACAGAATTTGTGCATTTTGATTGAGTCATTAAATTTCTACATTTTCTTTCCTTTGATTCCATGTATTTTTGTTGAAGCTTCTCCAATTTGTAGTGGTTGTTGGTCTCTGATAATATCTTGTTGAAGAGTAGTTTTGTGATGCCTTGTTCCATGAATATTGACAAGTATTCTATCTTCTTCCTTCATACTGTTGATATCGTCCTTCTTGTCTTCCTTGAAATGTTTCTTGGTAATGAGGGCGTCGATACAGTTTCACATTTGACGGTTTTTCTTCAATCTTCACATGCATTTCATCTATCTTCTTTTCAGAGGCAATGGCATTCACGATCATCTTTGCTTGGTCCTTGATTACTCTAGCCTTGGAGATAATACCATCATATTTGGCATCTACATCCTCGAGATGGAGTTCAACTTCTCCAAATATCTTTTGTTGACCTTCTTGAATCTTGTCTTCTTTCTCCTTTTGACGCTGCAAGGTGAACCCATCTATGAAATTCCGATGTCCTTCTTCGATTTTGGCTTGCATTTCTGACTTTACTTAATCCGTATTTAAGGATTCCTCAACCTTCTTGCAAATTTCCTCTTGCAGTCTTTTGGTAGATTCTTCATCCAAGATCCTTCGTTTTTCTTTATTTTGACAATTCTTTTTTTCTTCTTTCAATCTCTTAACCTCATCCAACAGTTTTTTAGTATAGTTCTGTAATCTACATATCTCTTCATCTTTCTTTTTCAAATCTTCCCTTGACTCATCATTTTCCCACTTCAATTTACTACTCTTTTCTTGCTTTAAGTTCTTAACCTCCTTAATGAGTGATTCATTAAGGGACCGTATCTTAGATAGCTCCTCACCCTTCTTCTTAATCTCTTCCTTTGCTTCTTTTAATTCATCTTGAATTCTATACAATTCCTCCATTTTTTAATCCCTAATCCATTTATCTGACAAGAGCTTTTCAAATTCTTCCCATGTGGAGAGGATTCTAGAATCTTCATCAAGGCTTCTCCACCATTTATGAGCTCCACCAAAAAAAAAAAAAGATGCCCCACAAGGACTTATACCAATCCTCATACAATATTCCTTTACCATCCTCAACCATTCCATGGGACTGATTTCATCTTTATCTTCATCTCCACTAAAGTTAGGTATTGTCATTGATTCTTAATTGAGGTCTAACCTCAATCCTTAACTTCCAACCTCAATATATTAAGGATAAATGTCTCAAATAGTTATAATGTTTGTTCCAATATGTTCTTATGTGTTTTATCTTTCCAACGGCTTTTGAATCAGCTCAATCGRACATTCCAATCAAAAGTTATCATAATTTTAAATGAACATACCTTTGAAACCCTGATTTGCAGTCTGTCCTCCTAGCCGACCTTCCTTCTAATGTATCTCTACAATTTTGGTCCTTTTGACTCTGAAATTGCGACATGTAGAACTATGAAATTTATTCTTTTCAATGGCATGGGATTGAGCAAAATTAGATGTGCAAAGTGGAAGTTATGGTAACTTCCCCACACCTTGTTGATTTTTGGCCTTTCCAGGAGAGTGCACTTGTATCGCGTGTCCCGCGCAAAATAATTGATAGAAAATTCTGAAAATTGTACCAGAAATACTATAGATTGTCCAATGTCCAATGCAACTGGTCTCACTCAATTTGGATACTCTAGGAAAACATTATGACTATTTTACCCGCAACACTTGTTTGAGACTAGTCAATAGGACTAGTCAGATACCCTATCTTCCACAGAGTGTATCTCCAAAAGTACAATGACCTAGAAGCTGACATTCGTATCATAGGTACTCTGATAAGACTTCTAAATATTCTCCAGGTTTCACCTTCTAAAAATGCTCCAAGAAAAAAGTTATAGCGAAAATGAAAAAATGACTATCTTGAGGAGCAAAACCCTAGGATCGGTGCTCTGATACCAAATGTAAAGAACCAAATGCTTAAATCATCATAAAATAACAAAAGTACACACCATGTACAAAATGTGAGCATGGAGCACAACTCCAATATAGATAAGTTACACAATAACTCCTTAAAGAATAGGGGAACCCCCTCCAAATAACCAATTTCGTCCCTTTTGAGTCTAGCATATCATATACATTTATCCATATATATGCCACCCTTGGGTCATAACATGTTGTGCCAGCAAGTGTCTAGTTCAAATCCCCCTAGGTGAGGTGCACTAGTCTACGCCAATGGGTTTACTGAGGATGTCGTCCGCGATTGTGGGGAAGCATCACTTGGGTTTCCCCGCGAAGTTTTCCTTGGAAGAAAAATATAAATATGAATGTAAAACCACATATATAAACATAACACAACTATTCAAATGTGACTACTCTTTCAATGAATACTTATACTTCATGTACACTTCATAATTCGTCATCTCATTTACTATCAAATAATCCATTATATATTTCTCTAAAATGTCTTGTTTTCATACATAGTCTATTCTTGTCTCTTACATGTAGTATCAAAGCCACCTTTCTATAGTCAAATAATCCACCACCATAGCCCTATCAAACATTACAAGACCAAAACCGAGTTTCGAAGACAGGGTTGAAGACCGAGGCACAGCATGATAGAAGAACATGTTGCAAAGAAAAAGGGTTGGAATTTCTCTTTATTCTACAAGCCACAAGGTATCAAGCCATAAAGGGCCATGGTTGTCGCATCTCCCTCTTTTAAGGAGGTCCCAGTAATTGCAACAACAAGATCCTCATGTGTACCCCGTCATGAACAAAAGTTGAGAACAACAATTTTAGAAAGGCAAGTGTACAATATTCATGTGTGGAAGGACTACTGGAGACAAACATAGGTGAGGGAAGGGTGCTCTATTGTTATGGATGGGTAGGCAAAGATAAGTAAGATCCCACTCATTCAGATCATAGTAACATAAAATAGTGGGTCCATTCTTTCTTAAAAACATTGATTGTTCTAGAAAGTGTAATGCAACTTTCAAATTCAATCTTTTTAAGACACTATAGAGGATGTTGGGGCCAACCATGTGGTGTAGATTGTGACAAATGCACTAGCAATTTCTCAATAAATTGGGTCACTAATTCAGATTAAATAGGGGCAAATTTATTGAAACCCTTGTTGTGTGCATGCACTTAATAATGCACTAAAGGACATTGACAAATTTTTGTGGGTATCGAACTTGGCGACAACTGCTAGAGATGTGTAGATGTTTATTTGTAACAACCACACCTCCTTAACCATGTACAACAATTGTAGAAGGAAGGAATTCCTCAAGGCCTAAGTTGCAGGAAATGCCCTAGCCCCCTGTTTTGATGTCGGAAACGATCTGAAATGGGTACGGTACTGCCGAGAAACATCGTCGATCGTACCATACGACGTTTCTCGATTTGGAAACGTCGTACGATACGGCCGACGGCTTTTCCCGTCCGACCTAGCCCGTACGGTCGGCATTTCAGCTATTCTAAAGCGTCTTAGAGGCCAAAAAAAAATAGGGGGCCGTAGTGCCCCCAAACACTCATTTTTAAAATGTCATTTATGTGTATCATTATGCTTTTATTGCAATATAATGTTTTATTTTTGAAAAAACTATATATATATATATATATATATTATTATTATTATTCTTTTATATACGGCGTTTCCCCCGACATTTCCATTTTTTGAGGGCATGTTTCGTACCGTCCCGGTTTCAGAAACTTAGAAACGTTTCACAGTTTCGTGCAACTTAGCTCAAGCCCAACAACACTAGATATGCCAACTGTTGATTTTTCAATAAGCTAGGTTAAGCATGAAGTTCATTCCATTTTATCATTTAACTTAACCATAGACAATAATGTTTCAGCAACCAAGATCACAAGAAGAAACACCATGCACAAGAACACAAGAAGTATCCTGGGAAACCCTTCTCAACAAGGGAAGAAAACCCAGCCAAATCCTTTGCTATATTCTTCAAGAGAAAGACCTTCACCACAAAGAAAGACCTAGCACACAAGAGGGTGCTCAAGCCCTAGAACTCTAGCGCCCAAGAGACGTGCGCACCTTTTCCCAAAGAAGTGTACTTGCTGAAATTTTCAAACTCACAAGAAGGATATGATTCCACAATGGGGAATTTCCCTTTACTTATATTAGACTTATCCTATCAACCGAAGTGTTTATTGGCTCAACGAGACCGACCTCACTAAGTCATATTATAATTATAATTATAATTATTTATATTATTATTATTATTATTATTAACCATATTAATTATCTTTTACATTTATTATTAATCACATTAAGGTGGGGCTGACCTGTACCCTTTACATAACAATTAGGGTTACAGGCAGGTCTGACTCTTGAACAACATATAGCAATGGATCTGATACACCCACTAGTGCTCATCCACTCGGGGCACATCCATAGGGATGTCATAGCTCTGGCTCACTGCATTACACAGAAGACCCAGATCTACACACGTTCACCTGTGCTCATCCACAAACACATCCACTCTACAAATCTTCTTTCCCACTGCCCCACATAGGAGAATCATCTGGAGTTTTCTCGTCAACTCTGTTGCTCAAAGGAGGCTAACACATCATCTTCATTTATGTTCACATGACGATGCACCCAACACTTTGGGATTTCACACGTTCACCTTGTGCTCAGCCACAGGACTTCCAACTCACCAGATCGCCTTTCCCACTAGATAATCATCTAGAGTTCTTCTCACTCTCTGAATGGAGGAGGTCATCATAGTTTTTAAAACCGTTGAACCGAAACCGAAACCGGCCGGTTTTACCGGTTTGATGGTCGACCGATTCAAACCGGTCAATAAACCGAACCGGTCGACCGGTTTATTCATAAACCGGTCGGTTTGGTCCCAGAAACCTAAAACCCTCTAAAACCCCCTAAAACCTAAAACCTAAGTAAGAAGTTGGAGTTGTAAGGTGTTTTGGTGTGCAGCTGAGGGTAGTAATTAATGGTAATGTTAAATTCTTAAAAGTGATATTCTCCTTTATCTTTCATTTTCATCCTTTTACTTAAATTTTTAACATTACCATTAATTGTTTCAGGATGTTTGAGAGTGGTTCCAACCTCATTGGACTTCATATGGAGAAAGTACAAATTTAGGTCCCATTCAAAATTCAGCAGACTTAACAGTTTTCGGGATTTCAAGATTGGCAAAATTGCAATGTTTCCACTGGATTCTATCATGTATGAGGGTATGGAACTGACATTTAATCAAGAGAACCAAGCTCTTTATGTACCTCGATGTTGGTGGCATTGATTGTTGAACTCTTTTGTCATGACCCCAGTAAAAATGTACCATTCACTCAAGTATAAACTCTTCTATTGAACTCTTCTCTTTGTAGTTTGTCGTCGTGTCCGATGACTTAGTAGTGTATGTGCACACCAATCTCTGTCTTATATACAAGCAGAGAGAAGAGTGGTTGAAGGGAAAGACAAAGATGTGGGATGTGTTTTCTGATGATAAGGGTTTGAACAACAGTGTTGAGTTGGCATTAGCCAACTTGGATTTTAATGAACTAGTGCTAGATCCGGTC
>ML776666.1:2085612-2098880 GCA_009831015.1 Picea engelmannii
TCATCCTCCAGAGTCCACATCAACAAATGCACGGATTGCATTGGATATAGGGGAGGAGGATGGAGGAGAGAGCAGTGGTAGTGATGCCAATCTTGATGATTATGACATGGAGGACTACTGACAGTCACGACTCATGAGCTATGAGATTCTTCCATCTACGGTTCTAGTATCTACCCTATGGCTATTTTGTATTTTTCATTNGCATTCCCACCTATAGTATCAGTGACTCTAACTTAGTATGTTATTTGATGTTGTAGAGGCCATTTAGAGCCTCATTGATTATGTATTTATGTTTCGATCTCTAGATATGTATTGCACTTGGTGTCGTTTTGATATATTCATGAGCATACTTTGGATATGTTGATTCTAATTGTCTCTAATGCTTTGGAAACATGATTTAAAATCTTAAAAATATTTTTTTTTTTGTTAAAATTTAAATATTTTATGTATTTTCTAAAAAACCGGTTCAACCGGTTTATTACCGGCTCTGGTTCCGGTTCAGGTTGGACCCTCGACCGGTTCCGGTACCGGTTTCGGTTTTTAAAACTATGGTCATCTCTACGTTCCTAGCTCTGTCTCGGGCAAGAACCACGTACCCTTCTTAGGGGCTTTCTCTCGGGTTTGTAAGCTGAGAGAAAGACTTCACATAGCTGCGATGATCCACACCTCACAGGTTTGTAAGCTGGAGAATGTCTCACATAGTTGCATTCATCAACACCAACTATTATCTATTATTGGAGAGGATGTTCAAGCTGCACACGCCTATGCAGTGCATGGTTGTGGGTCTCGAACATACTAGGTGGTCAAAATCCAAGGCAAGCTTGGGGAAGAAAGCTAGGCTTCGAGTGTTGGATAATGATCAGTGGGCATATTACAATTACTTGATGTCATTCCTAACCCTTATTGTGGAGGTCATTCACTATATTAATACAAATGTTCCTAGTCTTGGAGAAATCTATGAGACTTTTGATAGCATGTTGGGTCGAGTGAGGGTGGCCATTCCTTAGAGGGAACCCACATTAGAGTTCTATATGAACCACATTTGACCCATCATTCAACGTAGATGGAATTGCATCAACACATCTTTGCACATCGCAACGTGTGCATTTAACCCAAAATGGTGTGGGAAGGCTTGTGAGAGTTCCTCCCATTGATGACCTTAAGGTAAAGAATGGATTTTAAGTTGCAATGCCAAAGATATATAATGAGGAAGAGCAATTGCAAAGATCTATAATGCGGAACAAAGGGCAAAAATTCAATGATACACTATTCAATTTGCAAGTCTCACAGGCCCTTCAACAAGCCCTAAGTTATGGCAAATCACAAAAAAATTGGTTGAAACGACCCGATTGATTGGTCAAGGATGCATGGGGATGGAGCTCCAGAGCTCCAACATCTCGCTCTCCCGTTGTCTCAAATTGCTAGTTCCTTTACAACATTGAGGAATTCATCCACATACAGTTTCATCCACTCTATCAAGAGGAACAATCTATCTATGCATAGTGCCCTACATCTTGAGCATAGAAAGACACTAGATTATTTGAAGAGACCAACAACATGATGTGATGTTGATCTAGAGGAGGATGCACAGTACATGAGGATGGATCTGATGAGCCACAACTTGAGTTGTTGGGTGCAACATTGAGCCTTCTTGAGGATGTGAATGATTCTAGTTCATAAAGTGGCATTCCCATGGATGACAATGATTCCTTTGTGCAAGTACTAGATGCAAAACTAGTGGGGCATTGCCTTGACCGGTGATGCTCATTTGCGATTTGATCTCTCTTTGCTACTTTTAAGTTTTTCTATGGTAGATTTAACTCTTTGGGTCTTCAAACATTTGAAATTTTGATGTATTGAACTTCAATATCATTTTTTTTCATTTATTCATTTGATGTATCGTGATCAATATCTTTTTAATTTTCTAAATATAATGAAAAATACAAAGGTGATCGATGATTCATGATTGTTATGTTATGTTATGTTACATGTATCATTGATGACTTATTATGTATGTTAAGTATCTAATTTGTGATTGATTCAATGATTCATCATTAACTTTATGTATGAGATATGTTTCAATTTTCACATATTTAAATATTATTTTTTTTAATTTCGAGCAGGGTCCCCTATGTCAGAGACTATGATGTCCCTCGTTACATTCCCTAAAATTTGGGGAGTGTCTCCACACATCCCCGGGACACATTCCCACATTCTTGTGTCCTCGTCTCCCGAAAACTTGGTGGACCAGGGAACATTGGTTATAAACATAAACTGTGATAGCTGCTAAATCATACACCCAATAACAATTGGCTTAAATAAGAATCAAACGTGGGAAGTTATGGAATCAATGTGCCCTCCTACTTTCCACCACCTGGTTGGAACATTTAGGAGAGAAATAATGGGACAGCCTGAATGAAACCCAGATCCACTCTGCCATTAATCATCAGATCACCATCATTATTTTTACGCATTGAGTGATGGGAGAAACTTTTGGACACTCTGAGATTTTCAATTAGTCTCCCTTTCTCTTGGATATTAAACTCTTTGAGAATGAGATATGATCCACAATGGGGATGTATCTCTCCTATAAATACATAACTTAACTCATCAATATATGTGTCTATTGGCACAATAGGGCCGACTTGTACAACTCAATAATATAATTCATCTTTTACACAATATTAATTATCTTTACATGGTGGGGCCGACTTGTACCCTTCACAATACAAAATTAGGGTTTCACAATAATCTTACTCTTAGACAATATAGCAAGGGATCTCCCACACATCCTCTAGTGCTCTGCCACTAGGGACAAGTCCACATGTGCTCAACCACAAGGACGTCACTCTCAACAGATTAACTCAACTAAATCCATAAGAGTACGATCTGGAGAGCCTTCTCAAGTCGACTTAACTAAGTCCATAGGAGTCTGACATGAGACCATCTCAAGTCATCTCAACTCAGTCCAGAGGAGCACGACAAGAGTCCCCACACGTCATCTCAACTCAGTCCAAAGGAGTATGACTCACCCATCACATGGACGTTCTCACAGATCATCTCAACTCAGTCCAGAAGAGTACTTGTCTTGACATCATATGCTAAATCTGGGAGCGCATTCTCTATCTGTAGTAGTATTTGAATGTCATCAACAAAATTATGATTTAGGAATTGTGAAGTTTGTCGGCCTAATTCTAATGCATTAATTCGATAATAGTTTGCTTTCAATATGAATTAGAACAGATTACATAGTTTCTTTTGATTATATGTGTGTATGCTACCAAACCACTGTACTTGTGACTCCTCTAGGTGATCATACAAGGGTGTCGAGTTATGACAGCTCAGAGACTTCGCCCCAAGAGATACCGCCAGCAGGGCTCGGGGTTACGAGTATTGTGGCTTGCTCTTTTACAATTTATGCATGGTTTAGTTTAGTTGGTCTTTTTCCAATAGCTTGGTGAAAGTTCTCTTCTGTGTATACTGCATTGGGTGCCTCGCAAGTATAAACTAAACCCCAGGTTGATAAATTAAGTGACACCAGTATTTGGGAATCATATTTACACATCGTCAATATTATTAAGACACTTGGAGGAAATTACCAGCAAAGGCTAGGGCGGCCCCTATGTGGGCTTTCGGTACAAAAATCTTAAGAAATATGTTCCTTTAGTATTTTGTTTTCATCTCCTCCTCCTAAACTAGAACCAGTCCCATGGACTACAATTTAGTAATTTGCTAGTAGTATTTGCTTATGAAAAGGATGGCATTCTCTAAGTGGTTAGTGCTACATTGTCTCTTGGACTTACATGCACTGTTCCAGACTTGCATGGGCTCATACGGACATGTGATGCTTTAGCTGGAATCAGTAGGAGCTCCAGAATATATTGCAACGATTTAATTGAATATTGCTTGTATGTAGTTGATCTTGCATGTTTGTGCTCAGTGGTTTGGTTTTGGTGTGTTTGGGTCTTCTGGACCGATGCTCGAATTTAGCATCTTGGTTCTGGTGTTTTCCTTTTGGTGCACCAAGTGTGACATATGGACCCTTGGAGAGAAAGACCTCAGCACAAGGGTGAACTTTAGGAATTGTGTTTTATGGTTGGACGGAAAATGATCTGCAAAATCCCGGTCCCTTCAGTTGAGCAAGCAACGGTGATCTCTAAACTAACACATTTGTCATATCACTGGGAGTGGTAGCAAGAAATAATGTTCTGTTTTGACATAGACATGATGTTGACATCACTTCCAGTTATATTTCTGAAATACCTGCACTCTACTTTATCTACATGATATACAGAACTGATACATGTGTTGGATATACATGCCTTCAAATTTTTTCTATCCAAGTAACATTTACATCTTGAAATTAGTCTAATTCTGAAATTTACATTCACAAATCTAGGTAATGATTTATTAGTGATGCTTTCACAACATGATGATCCATGTTACCTCCCAAATCTGCACTTCAACAAAGTCCTTTAACAAAGTGCAAGCCTGCAGGCATTTAGGAAGACTGCCCAATGTCACCACAACAATACTTCCTCTCACTTTAGGCCAGTTATTTTCCAGCACAAAGGGGAAAACCCTAGAAAAGATGTTTTTATATTTTCTTTAGAATAATATAGATGGTGGAATTTACCAAGACCGATGCCTATCCAATTGGGTTACAGAGTCAAGATTAATTAACAAGAGGGTTTAAAAGAGATGAAAGATGTACATATGTTATTAATAATATGCTCTATCTAACCACATGGATCTTCTTTAATATGCAAAAAATTAAAGGAGGGCCCTTCCAAAGACACCTCACAAGAAGTACAATGACAGCCAAGCAATAGCGTGCGACCATGAACAAAAAAAGGGACAGCAACAGGCTCTCAATATGCAGAAATGACAGCAGCAATATTCATAAAATGATCAATGATTCAACAAGAAAAAAAGAGGGTGAAATCTCAACCCTAACATCTTTTTATTGGCTCAAAATTGCCCTTCTTCAAAGATTACACCATCAGTTTGTGAGAATAATTACCAGACATCAAATCAACCCATGAAACGTAGAAGACAAGATGAAAACCTCAACTTGCACTCGTCCTTCCTCCAATCCTCACAAAGATATTCAACTAAATGCTTGGAGGGAAATTCCCTATCTTCCAACCATGCCTCTACCAAAAGGAATTCTCCTCTACTTATGCCTTTCCAACCAAACCCTAATCAATAAAATAATAACACAAGAGAGCAAACCCTAGAGTTAGGGCATTCCTCTCAAAGTAGCTCTTAGGGTTTGATTTAATTACAAATTGACATGTGTCAACTTCTCCTTGAGTTTGCTCCTCCAAATATGTGAACAGTGTGTCTCTAATAATGTGTAATGCCCCACAAAGACCCTTTAGAATGCTTTACATGTCCTTTTGAAGAGGACAACCTTCTTTAAGAGGATAGATTTACAATCAAGTAACCAAAATATCGTCAATTGAACCTTCTTTTACTATACAAATGCTTTTTGCGCCACATGGCACCATTATAATTAGGGAGTTCCTCCTTTGGCTTCTTTCCTTGCCACATGTCATGGTCCAAGCCTCCTCCAAGGTAGAACATTTGCTCCTTTTGCCTTTTCAGTGAGAATGGGTCCATAATGCCACTTGCCATCTTCATAAGCAAAACAACTTCCCTTCGAGCGTTTGATCATGTCAACAATGCCACATTGCATCTCCTCGTGCAAAAAGCTTGCCTCCAAATATGTAAAAAAATCATTGAACAATGTGCCCTTACCCCCAAATACTTCAAAAGGTGAAAATCGCCTCCCAATATCTGAAAATGGATTAAATATTATGTCCATAACCCCAAAAGTTCTTCTCAAAGGGGAAACACGCCTCCAAATATGCGGAAGCTCCTCCATTAGGGTTATTTGTTACCCCTTCTTGCCTTCAACATGCTCTAGCCACCTCCTTGAAGAGGATGTTCAACTTTAAGTGGGCCTTGACCATGCCCAAGTGCAACTTAATGGCATGTGGCACCCGTCCAAGTAGGGTGTTTCTCCTTTTATGCTCATTAATCCCTTTCCTTGCCACATGCCATGCTATAGACCTCTAATACAATAGGGCATTCATCTTCTAAGTCTCCCTTCTAGCTCACATCATCCATCCATGTGGTCCAAGCCTCTGGGTACAATCCTCGTGTAAGGCACTCCATCAATGATGTAACCAAATGGTGAGGTAGGCCATCTAAACACTTTGTCCATGTGCCCAAATGGAAACCCCATGGTGAAATATGCCTTCAAAAGAGCCTACATCAACTCAACAATACCCCTTACACCTTCGTTCTTGCCTTAGATGATAAATGGTGCTCTAGCATGATAGAACAAGATGCATGGCTTCCTAATCTCTCCCTGCGACTTGTAGCTACCACTAAACTCCAAGGATCTTTTGTTGTGCATTGCAAGAGATGAAAGCCATGAAAATATGAAATACGATATGCATTTCAAGTGGTAACAATGCCTTGAAAGTAGTTGTTGATTCTATAGATATTCATTTGGTTTTGTAAATTTCTTAGATGCATTTGCATGCAAGTTTATTCTAGGACTCAGTTCCAAGAACAAGCAGACCGACCTATATCATAAAGTTATTGTATACTGCTTGTCAAGAATATTTTTTGCATAAAAGAAAAATTGCTTAATGTCAGCATTGCCATGCCATAAAATTGCTTCATGTCAGCATTTCCATGAAGATTTGGAGGAATCCCATCAAGTCATCCTTAAGCCATGTTACCCCCCCATGCCTAGGGGTAATTGGAGGAGATCGTGTCTCGAGGCCCGCAATGGAGAACATGATCTACACCATGATGATGATGATCAACATGTCCATAGATGGCAGCCTAGCAGGCCCCCTGATTTGCCTCCCAGCACAGATCAACTAAGGCTCGTCACATTCAAGCAACCCAGGGTATGGGGCATGGTAAGCCAAAGTCACCATGAGGTATCGTTAGTCCTTTTTTCATGCAAGCTATTGTGTTTAATTTATTGGCCATGTGGACGAGGATTATTGGTTGAAGTTGGATAGTGGATCACTTGCTTGAGAAATTGTCTTGGTTGCTTTGTTTCACCTTGGTGGTGAGCTTCTTTGCCCTAGTCTCGTGTTGTCACCACCCAGGGAAAAGGGGTAATACTAGGGGGCGCTCCCATACTTAACATTTTCCATCATAAAACCTTTCACATATTCTAAACTTTGGCTATGACCAACGCTCATGAGAAAGGGGCTGACAGCCCAGAGGTAGATTGCAGCTACTATAAAAGAATAAGAAAATGATACTAAAAAAAAAGTGAACATAGCAAATTAGGGACCACCAAAATCCAGTCTAACTTGAGCTCTACGCATTCAATGCTCGCCCTGGTCCCAAAAAAGTAATGCTAAAGCTTGGAAACCCATAAAGGGGGACCCTCAAATTTGCAAATTATAGATGAAAGCGGGGATTGGAAAGATGGCTAATGAAGAGGTTTGGAAAAAGGTGGCACGCAAATATTAGGTAACTCAAACGCAAGCGCACCCTCAACAAAAGTGTTCATAGAGATAGACACCATAAGCCATGAAGGAAGCCCTAAACCATAACATCTTCACGCTTACTCTTGATGGGTTTTTACTTTCCCTTGTCACTCTCGGGTCCTATCCCTCTACCTGGGTTATTTATTTCCTGTCTAGGTGGCACAACTAATAGGGCTGGATGAAGGCCCTCCCATACTTAAACTTAGTAACCCTCACAAGGTCTTGGGCTTAGGTGATTTTTGAAGGGGATATTGGGGTGAACCGTTTACATGGATTGTATCTTAGGCATCAACTTACTTTGCATAATTTAAGGACTAACGTGTCTTATGAACATTGGTTTACTTTGTCTTATATTCTGCTTTGTTTTGAATGACCCTAATAGTTCATTGAAGGACATCTTGGGTTGTGCCCGGGATGTTGTGCCTTATTGCAGGACTTTGGCACGTGTGATGGAGAGCAGTGAGTCATCCAGTGACTCAACACCCTCAAATAGTGGCTCTCACATCCTTGGAACCTTAGACGATGGACAGATGGGCTTGGTTTGAGCTATTTTGGTCAGTATACCACATACGTGGGCTAGGAAGCCCACGAGCTACGCAAAGCACCCGGAGCCTTTGTGCACAAAGAATGGAGGACGTTGCCTTTGGAGGCACTTTGACAACACTTCAGGATGAGATTATGCCCCTCTTTCACTTGGACGTGGCCTTTGGAGGCCTATGACGTCACCCTCTAGCCTTGACGTCATCCTTTGTGGCTAGGGATTGATGGATCTCATGGTTCTGAAAATGATTGGATATGGTTTGGGCTAAGGAGACACCTTGCCTCACACTCTTGTGCATTAGAGGCATGACACATGGCCTTTGGAGGCCCAATGATTCACTCCTTGAGCCTTGACACCTCACACTTGAGCACTATGTCACCCTTCTAGGGCATGACGTCACCCTTTTAGGGTTTTATTTCATGTATTTTTCATTTTTGGCATATTGTAGAGGCAAATTAAGGGGTCGACCTTCTTCTATTTTGTAGTTGACAAAGTTATGTGGACAAATTGGTTTAGGGTGGCCTCATATATATAGGCCACCCTCACATTTCATTTTTGATCATCACAACTCTCATTTGAGAAACTTAATTTTGAAGTTTTCGCCCTCTCTTGGGCTATCTAGCTCTTCTACTTATGTGCCTTGGTTGGAGGATCAAGTTGTGAATGTCTTTGTTGATTTTGAAGAGGAATTTCTGCAATTAGGGTTTTGTCTCATGGTATCTTGGCTAAAGTAAGTGAATTTTCTGCAATTTATCTTTATGTTATTATGTTTCATGGTGAATCTTGCTACTTCAAGCTAGACGTCTTGCTTGGTAAAACCCTAAGAGAGGAGCATAAGTGCTTTCCCCTCCCACGGTTATTTTTGTTCAAATTTAGTGAAGCATTCTTGCTAGGGTTAGTATCCTAAAGCCCTAAAGTGCTAGCACTTTAGGATTTTAACCCTAGACATTTGATTTTGACCTAGTTGAAGCATTAAGAAGGGAGAAAAGGTTGCTAGAGCCCAAATGTGCTTGCACTCTAGCAATCCTTATCTTTAAGGTTTAAACCCTAAGGCCCTAATGTGCTAGCACCTTAGAATTTAAACCCTACCTCTTGGTTTCTACTAATTTAATCTTCAAGTATTGTTGCATTTGTTGTTATAAAAACTCCATAGCCCTAAGGCATTGTTTACATAGCTCTCTCTTGTGGTGAAAATGATCAACAAACACTCTCTTTCAATTCTCTTAAGCTCTCTACTAACTTTACTAACACTGATATTGACTAACATGCTAGTGAACTTCTTGTTGTTGCAAAAGTTTGCTACAGCCACCTGAAAACTCTTAAATTTGCTGCATACACTCATCTATTGGTGGTCTAACTCATTCAGAAATTGCATCTAACAATTGGTTTTGTGCTAAGTATTCCTTGTCAATTGTTGCATTTCTGATCAATAATTGTTGCTATTGTTATAACTTATTTACTGTTGTTATAATACTGTTCATTGCTGCAAATTCATAACAGCCATAGCAACTTTTCGAGTCTAGTGTCTTTAAGAGGCATTTATTGTTTGTTTGAACTTGGAAATAATTATATACATGCTATAAAGCGATCTTGTTCCCAAAAAGTACTCAAACAACCTTATACCTCTTATCTTTGCTTGACCTAGACCATTTACTCAGTGATCAAGAGAGGGGGCGGTAGGCTTGGCTACTATACTTGCTACTTTAATCCCTTGAGGCCACCAGGGAAGCCTCCATTGTGGTGGACCTCTTCCATCACTAAAAAATGGGAAATTCTTACTAAGGTGACAGTCGTAGGATCTTTTGCAGTTACGCAAGAATTGGGGACTTGTGGTGGGGCTTTGCACATGTACAAATCCTGCGATAACAAACCAGAGGAAAGGTTTGGGGCTTTGCACATGTACAAATCCTGCGATAACAAACCAGAGGAAAGGTTTTTGTATACTATCTGTGATAGAAAAAGTGTGAATTGTTGTTAAACTCTTTAATTTTCATTCACTTTATTTCCTATCACGTATTTGCCCATATTGTAAAGCAATTTGAATCCCAATCACTAATTCTCTCTACAGTTAAATATGATGCAAATAAACCTATATGAAAGGGTCAAGCTTGGTTAAGCTTAGCACTTCAAGTAAGTATGTTTAAAATCCATCTTGTTTAGCTACAGTAATGAAACTATTGTGCAAAATTGATTTACCTGATCTCCTAACTCTATAATCACCTTTGGGTAACTTATGAAGGCACTTGAAGCTCGCATGTACATTGTTTTTGCTTTCTTTGTGGAAAATAACAATCAACACCATATCAAATCAGCCTGTGAATTGAACTCAATGAGGAGGCTAAAGAGGTCTCTTTGATCTAAATCAAATAACGATAGAGCTACAAATTGTCAACATGAATAATATGAATTCAATGACTACTAATTCAGTAAGAAGTAGATTTCTTCTATTCAAGAGAAAAGACTTGACTAGCCATTTCAATCCTCAGTGGGAATCAAACCTATATATATCGTATGAAAAGAAGTTATTTTGGACCTGTAAAGTTACTCTAGCATCTGTAGCACTTGTATTACTTGATGACAACCTAACCTTCATACGGAATCACAATTATGGGATTCCTAGTGGGCTCCAACTTACTCTACAGCTGACCTTGATGGTCTTGTTACAGGGACTGTTGCATTGGCTTTCATAGGGATGTTTGTTGTTGTTCTACCCATTTATCATGATCTTGCAGTATTTGGAGCCTCTTGAAATCAATAATACCACTTGGGCATCTTCACATATCTTTCATTGCTAAATGCTTTAATTCTCATAAAACCAATGCTCATCCTCATGTGGGCAAGTTCCTTTTCCATTCTATAACCATAAGAAATAAGATAAGCCATAGCATTGGGGAAGGAATCTATCATAGCACTATTGTGTGCAACACATGTAAGGAAGAGAGGAGATTAATTCAGCTGCTAATGATGGGGGTTGTTATCGCGCAATTTGTACTTGCCCAAAAGCCAAAGGCAAGAGAACAATAAATTGGCGTCATAGGAGGTTGTCCTATCACTGTCACCTAAATAAGACACCTCTTTCTCTTTAGGGGTAGTACCCCAGGGGAGACATCCCCAGTGACCTAGGGGTTTGAGAAGGCTAAGGCAAGAGTGTCAAAAGGTTCCTCCCCTCTCACAAGTCACTCTAATCAGAAAGTCCCAAAGGTTTTAATAAGATGAAGCAAAGATTTGCTTGAGTGTACCTGCCCAGAACAAGACAACAAGAAAAACACTATTTGCAAGTACCAATTGATGTTAGTGCTTCATAAAACCATGGACTTTGAATACAAGAATGAGCTGATATAAAAGATGAAGCAACAGAAATATTTATAACAGCAATATATATATATATATATAAATATATATATAGTGATTGCTTCACAATTGTGCCTTAATAAAGCTTCAATAATGACCAAAAATGATAACCTAAAATTGGTAATATGCTAGTATTTGTCAGAAGCAAAGAAGGCAATGTAAAATCAGCTCCAACACTTGCTTTTAAGATGCTTTTACTGCTGTCATAGATGGTTGTAGCTATCTTTTGCAACAGCAGCAAGATAGTTAGTAAGTTAGTCTAATATAAGGTTAGAAGTGGTTAGTAGAGATCTTGGAGTAGATGGTTTGAAAGTTGTTTTCATCAATCAATCAATTGTAAGGTATGAACTAGTGCCTTTAGGGTAAATGGAGTCACTTTTGCAGCGGCAATTCTTAGGGGAAACAAATGATAATGGGTGAGCTAAAGACAAGAGGGAGGATGGTTGAGGTGTTAGTAACCTAAGGCCTCAATCATCCAAAACCTTAGAAGGAAAAATCTACTAGGAAGTGGGTAACCTTAGGCTCTAGAGATTTGCCTTCTTCTTTAGGTCAAGCTTGAAATAAAATGAAAGCTTAATGAAGCAATAGTACTAGAGTCCTACTAAGGTAGGGCTCTAGTATATGCTTCAATGGAGGTGTCTTCTAGCAAAATCAAGTAGGTGAAGAGTTATTGAGAGAAGGACAATAACATGTGCTTTTCTCCTAGGGTTTCACACTAGCAATTTCATAATCTTATAAATGAACAAGTAAAATATACTATAACCATTCAAAGAAAGAAGGAATGCAGATTTCTACTTACATTCACCAAGAATAATCTAGTCACAAGCCCTAGTTGAAGACTTTCCATCATGAAAATGCAAAAATACACCAATAAAAGTTCCCTCCAAGAGTTGCACACCACTTAGTTCAGCCAATAAGCCTTAAAAGAGGCCGAATTTCAGACCTCACACTTGTGTGAGTGAAAGATGATGAAAAATATAAGAGATTTTTCTCTTATTTATACAATACAAGTGACCTTTAATTAAATTTTAGGTCAAAAAAGGCCGACATGGCCAGTTTAAATCAAAAATCCAGTTTTACATCAAATTGACAATAAAAACCCTAATTTTGTCTTTTAGGGATGACGCCATGCCCTTCCTAGGGTGACGTTGGGCCTGTTATCGCACAGTTTGTAAGAAAGGTTTAAAGGCTTGAGTTAGGGATTGAAACCGGCGTAACAGGAGCTTCCCCACCCACTGTCACCTCGATGGGGGGCTCTTTCTATTTAGGAGGGCAAGTCCAAGGGAGACGTCCCCAAGTCAATCTGGATAAATGAAGGCTAATGAATAAAGACCAAGTCAAAGGGAAAACCTTCCACAGATTGATGCCCGATATAAGATAGTCATCAAGATATAACCACTGCTAATGTACCTGCTTGCGAGACAAAGACAAAGAAAACTAGGGTATGCTTGCAGTGGATTAGTACTTCATAAAACCAATGACTATCTCTAATACATGAGCAATTAATAAATGCTATTATTGACGAAGTTAATGATGGCTAATAAAGCAATATCACTTCCCAATAAAAGCATAGAGGACAAATAGCATTCAATGTGTGCAATTTAAACCATGTATCATATTATCAATGCATTAAATGTGTCAAATCAAGCTCATATATTATGTTGCCACGTCACTATATAATGTTGCTACAATAGGTATGACGTAGGGCTGAATCAAAGAGTAAATCAGATGACAAAGAGCCAAAACGTTTTGTCAATTAGCTTGGAGATACAATTATTAACTCAATGTCAAACAATAGAGCTGCTAGATGTCAAAACGTTGCAGGTATAAGCAAGAAATAAGGAGTA
>ML776666.1:2133670-2151431 GCA_009831015.1 Picea engelmannii
AAATTTCGTCTACAAAATTTTGTACTGGAGCATAAAAATGCCCAAGTAGAACCAATACTGTCTTCAACATACTTGCATCTGATGATGCATATCTTCATGGCACATGGAGTTGACCCCCTAGTGCTAAATGGGTGGTCAACAAGGAGCGCACCTCCTCTTGGTGAAAAACCCATCACTCAATAGAACTCCCACTTAACTCACCCGCAACTCCTCATGGATTGCCAACAAGGTTCAATTAAGTCCAACAGGGGGTGAGTTAACTCAAAACATGTCCCAAACATGTTTCCCAAAAGTAGGTTTGCTGATTTTTCAGATTATTTATGTCTTTTATTGACTTTTGTGAGCAAAATTAACTTTAAGTGATTAAATTCACTAATTTCACTCACAAAAGTGGGTATTCTAAGTCCAAAAAAGAATACCCCCAAGGCATATAATGCCTCCTAGTACCACTTTTTTAATACATAACTAAAATACAATAAAATATTTCGTTTTACGGAAAAAAAAATTATTGACTCAAAACTTTAAAAAACCTATAGGGAACTTAGCGCAATTTCCATATGACTAAAAATTGATGACCTAGCATGGTAATATAAACATTTAGACACTAGACTTAGATTACCAAGCTAAGGCCTAACCACGAATACACACTCCAACTTTGGAGGTAGTGAGTGAAAAAATTTAGAAATTATAACTTGCCTAAAACGAATTTCAGGCAAAAGATAATTAACAAGTGAAAAAAAACACTCTAGAGTATATACTCATGATCAAGTCTTAGGAAGCCAATCCTTTTACAAAATCATCATGTTAATCTCATCTTATTACAATGCCCCCTCGAGGGATGGAAATGCGAAAAAGTGGTCATATATGACAGGCTGGACTTCTGAACTCTGATTTTGAACATGTGAATGTTCAATCTTTGGCGGCTCACCGCTCAACTACAAGTCCATCCTAGTGCAACTTGGTGGAGAACACAGCCCTCGAAAATTATGCTTATTTCTCACCATGCCATTATGAAACATATTCAGCCCTTGAAAATTATGTTTATTTCTCACCATGCCATTATGAAACATATTCAGCCCTTGAAAATTATGCTTATTTCTCACATCCTTTATAAATCAGCGAATTGGAAATGCAATGATTGATCAAGGAGTTATTCCTCTGTCTATTCTAGATACATTCACACTGAGTTTGCAAATTGCATCTCTTGCCTGCTGACAGTTCGAATAGCCTCCTTCAGAAGCCATGGGCAGATTGTTTTGTTTCTGAATCACCTCTCCAACGTAGGATTATGTTAGATTGTAGAGTGGAAGGAATGCATATTTGTTACAATCTCCATCATACACCGCTTCAAACACAGCATCCATAAACCAACATAGCTTAAACATCACCTAGCAGTCTACACATATAAAGAAGCTAGCTATTGTCAAGATAAATGTCTTGACGAGTTTAAAGACTAAAAAAAGTTGGAAAATTCAGGTAATGTTTTAAGTAGCGCCAAGGGCTGTCACAGGTGGTATCAGAGCTCAGTTGCAATACTTCAGCCTTTGGGGAAGTGATTAGAAAGTTGAAAAGAAACAAACAACCAATTTAATGAATATAGAGATACTAACAATAATTTATACCCTGTGAGCAAGTCAGACATGTGATGGATAAAGTTCCTAGCCCCTACTTTCATCTGCTTTTCACCTCGGCATCAAATGGCTGGAATAAATAGTTAAAGGAAGCTTCTTTAGGTTTCAAAACCTGGCCCCTAGTTACAACTTACACCTAACCATACTGACAAATTGATGTTAAAACAGCTATTCGACCATACAACTAAAATGAAGTAATGAAGTAAAAGTTCTCAGTATATGTATGAATTGATTCTTGTACAAGTACGCCTTGCTCTCTCCTCAAGGCATGCAAAGGGATTGTTCCACATTACACGCACAACTGGCACCGCACTCTCAAACCACAAAGAGAACATGGGCACCTAATAAATGTGGATTTACATTTGAGCCTTATGTCTCTCACCAGCTCAAAATCAAAAATCCTATGATCCATATTGAGGGTTTGTACAAAATTGTCAATATTCCTCAAAAGAAAAATATAATATAATGATAATGCAGTTCACAATAATAAATTATAATATGCAATAGAAACAAACTGTATCATTTCACTTTCGTTTTGTTCAGGTGACTATTCCAGATGAAAACAGAACGAACTTGGATAAATTTTGCATTGAAGAGCACAGCCTACAGGCCATCACATATAGTTAATTAAATTTTTAATTTGTATGTCGAGTAGCAAACTAGAGGATTCTGTCTATGTCAAGTGAATATTTCATCCTTGCAAACATAGAATTAACCTTCCCTTCTTTAAAAAAAAAGTACAGAAAGACAAAATTAACAAAATGGGCATATATTTTCAAATTTCAAGGAATAAGAGTGGGGTAAAAGAAAAAACATCCCTATTGACATATACATTAGGAAATACAAAAGTGAAGCCAAATCCAAATATAAAAGCTCCTATATAAGCAAATCCCAAATTAGACAACTTGAGACTTACCCGGGCATCTTCATCTGGCATGCTCATCTTCCACAAAATAGAGCTCTGAACTCGATTTGAAACTATATGGAAACAAAGTTCCTTCTCTGCTAGTCTATTCAGAAGATGTCCTGAAGGAAAGTTACATAACACAAAATATCACAAAAAATCATATACATTTACCAGAATGTTCTACCCAATAACTGTCCTTTAACTTAAAATGTAAGAGGCTTTACTATATAATCCAGGGCCTGCCATCTCTAAGGGACCGCAACATGTATATTCAAACCTCATGAATATAAGATTTTTTTCCGTGGAAAAAAAATAATCCAGGGCCTGCCTGAAAGAATCATTAAGAAAAAGGCTGACTGCACATGCCTCCAATCAACCCTCTCTCGACTACTTTAGTATCAATCTCAGCTGATATACATTTCAGGGCAAACTTTCCCTTCTCCCACTTCTCTTTCTCTTTCTGACGCCTTTTCATCTCTGCTGCTTCTGCCTTGGTAGACGCTTTCCGCATCTTCTCTTCCTGGGAAGAAAAAAGCTGATATGTCAGCACACACATCCTTTTTTTTAAATTGCAGCTTGTCTTCATGGGAAGAAAGAAATTGAGAAAGTCAGAATGCACATCCTCCACATGATAGAAAAGTAAATAATTTTAGAGTTATTCCACAACAAAGTACAAACAAATGCTCTCAAAGAAAACTCACCTCTTTTTTAAGCCTCTGTTCTTCCTTCCGAAGCTGTTTTTCCTCTTCTTTCTCTTGTTTGCTTCTTGCAATATCCTCTTGTCTACGTTTTTTCTGTTCTTCCTTCTCCCTTCTAACACTTTCCCGGTCTTTACGCTGCCGTTTGTTGCCAGTCTCCTTCAGGACCTGATATTCTGTTTCCCCCTGATCCTTATCTTCCTGCCAGCTCAAATATTTTAGTCAACAGTGTATGCACTCTGTCTAAGAACAGGTGGTGTCTCTTTCATTGTTTTAAATGAAATAATAGGCCCTCCATTCAAAACCGTGATATGATCAAGGAACAGCAAAAGAATACAACGGGAGCTCTGTGAATCATTGTTGCAGAAGATTTTACAAACTTGAAACAAATATAAGGAAAAAATTGTCTAAAGAAGAGAGAGAAAGCCACAGCCACCAAAATACATAATTCCAATCTGAGGTTTGCATGTCATACCTTCCTTAGCTTCCTGTTCTTACTTCCAAGTACTTGTTCTACCCTCTCAATTGTGCTATCATCTTTCAACACATTGTCTTTGCCAATTTCTAACTTTCCTATATCACAATTTATGTTTCCAACTTTCTTATACGATGGACAGTTAAGGATGTCTAATGATGGTCTTTTTTCAGAACTCGTCTGAATGACTGAAGTACTCTTAACTGCACCATTCATCAACCCTCCCTCTCTTAAACTACTCACACTTTGATCTAAATCATGTCTATTGCTAACAACTTCTGGCACAGAAAATTCACCATTTCTTATAGAGTCATCCCCAGCTTCTTCACAAGTAATATCTAATTCTCTTGCCTCTGAGTTAATTCTTAATGACTCAATCATTGATTCCTTTTCATCATTGCCAAGATGAAAAGTTTTGGATATAGAAACCTCTACATCTTTTACTATCCTTTCAGCGTTATATACCATAATTTCGTCTGTCAAATCAAGCACAGAAGTCTTAGAAATGTATCCAAGTGCCACTTTCTTAGGATCATTGTCCAGAAATTCCATAGTCTTTGTCACAGATTGACCTTCCTTCTGCTGTTCATCAGAATTTAGGCCCTTATTGTGTTCTTCAGAAGTTACATCCTTACCAAGGAGATAAATAGCATCTCCAATTGTGTAAGCCCCTTTTTGTAACCCTTCTATTGTGTACAGATCAGAATTGTTAATTCCTGCTTTCTCCTCTTTCCTTGCACTGCGAGCAGCTCCATCAGACTCATAATCAGAATCCAAACAAATCACATCAGCTCCACCTGTCAACAAGGACAATGAAAACAACAAAAGTTAGCATAAATCCCACTTTATCCATCACCAAAGCCATTTGAGTAGTAGCACTTATTTGGTCCAAAAAATTGAAAATTGACACAAAGGCAGACAGAACAGGAATCCAAAAATAAAAACCAAATTCAGAAATAATATGTTCTAGTATTTCGGTTTATGTTTGATGGCAATCCCCTTGTGAGACCATAAATGATGTGCAAGGGTCATTGTCCCCATATAATTTTTTGAATTTAGTTTAATAATGTAATCACTTCAGCATTACTAATAACCTTTTTACCAAACATTTTTCAAAGGCAAGTAAATTAAGATAGGTCTCTTATCAGAAATTGTCCACTTTGTAAGGCAATCTGTTATCAAAGTCTGCTAAAATCAGTGTAATCAGAATCAACCAAGTCGATTCCATTTCAGATTTCATGTAAAATGGTTCGAGTTATTTGCTAACTTGGTTAGAGGCCCCAGTCAGTGGATGACTTGGTCTAACTCAGCCAACTCGGACCCTAATTCACTGACTCAGCCAAATGACACAGGCCAAAAATGTATGGGCCTTCACTGGAACATACAGGCAGTTCCTTATGTGGATCCTTATGCCACTCAACAGACCTACCAACAGTCTGTTTCCCACAGGAAACTACCTAAGAATAGAGAAAAGAATTGAAACATGTGCATACAAAGAATTAAAGAATCCCAGAGAACTATCATACTTTTTATTAGTTTGCTTGAAATACATACCTTTATCTCAGTGCTTGAGTGCTTCGTAATTGATCTATGGCCTTTCTGCTAACTCTTGGCTCTCTTCTTCAATTTGTCAACCCCTCAAACTTTGTCTTCTCCTCTATTTTTGGGTCTGTACCTAACTGCTCTAACTTTCATCTCTGCTAATATCACTCTGCCACATTACCTCTGGCCGTACATATTCTGTCCTTTGGGCTTTTGTTTTCTGTTCACCTTGCCTTATGTTTTTCTTCCTAATTGACAACTTAATCTTTGCCTTGTCAACCACATGATCAACACACACCTCATTGGCCAACCTTATTCCTACACTTACCTTATCGATCATTGTCCTATCCATAAACATCTTGTCGATGAATATGCCTTCATCGATACCATGCTTGTCAATAATCATTCTACCAACATCTCCTTGACAATGACACCTCCACCAAAAAACACCATGGCAACCTTTCCTCTGTCAATATATCTTTTGTCAACAATCACCTTGTCAATGACTTCTCCATCAACAAACTCCTTGGCAAACTAACAACTCCTTTGTCAATGACACCTCCACCAAAAAACGCCATGGCAACCTTTCTTCTGTCAATATATTTTTTGTCAACAAACACCTTGTCAATGACTTCTCCATCAACAAACTCTTTGGCAAACTTCTCCTTGTCGACACACTTTTTAACGATAACACCTTGTCGATGATGCCTCTATCAACAACCTCTTATCAATAAACTCCTTGTCTACAATCCACTTGCCAACCAATTCCTTGTGAACTCCTTAGCTGCCAATGATAAACCAACACACACGATGTACACAAAAAATGAGCATGGAGCACAACTGCCAAAGTGATAATAATGATGAGTTCCACACTAACCAATATACTATAAGAGAACAACTCCCAAATAACCCAAGAACATTCATATATCCAAATCATAAGTCCATGCGTACAATAGCAACCTAAGTCACCTGACACGATGACACGAGACACGAAGGACACGGAAATATGAGTATCCGACACGTGACACAGCAACCCCGAAAACAAGACACAAAGGACACGTTTATATATATATATATATATATATATATATATATATATATATATAAATTATATATATGAAATTTTTTTGAAAATTACACATAAAAGACAAAATATAGACATAAAGATTCATATTTTATTAGAAACTACAAGATTTACATGATACAAAACATGTAACATAATACATTGTAAGATCAATGATGATTAAATGACAAACATTGAACACACAAGACATTAGAACCATAAGGTGCAACATTCTCAATCTCATTAAGTCATCAAAATCAAAATGTATTGCAATGTAGATAGATACTCATTTAGAGTCACTAAAGTCTGATACTATAGTTGGGAATGCCAATGGCAAATACAAAATAGCCATAGGGTAGATACTAGAACCATAGATGGAAGAATCTCATAGCTCATGAGTCGTGACTGTCAGTAGTCCTCCATGTCATAATCATCAAGATTAGCATCACTACCCATGCTCTCTCCTCCATCCTCCTCCTCCTCTATATCCAATGCAATTTGTGCATCTGTTGATGTGGAGGATGACCCCTCAAGAGGATCACCCTCATCAAAAGTGATCGGCTCTAGCATTGGTTCATTAAGATTCAAGTTGGCTAATGCCAACTCAACATTGTTGCCCAAACCCATATCATCAGGAAACACATCCCACATCTTTGTCTTTCCCTTCAACCACTCTTCCCTCTGCTTGCAAATAAGACAAAGGTTGGTGTGCACATACACCACTAAGTTAAAGTCACCTAACACGATGACAAAGAGAAGAGTTCAACAAAAGAGTTTATACTTGAGTGAAGGGTACATTTTTATTGGGGTCGTGACAGAAGAGTTCAACAATTAGTGCCACCAACATCGAGGTACATCAAGGGCTTGGTGCCCTTGATTAAATGTCAATTCCATACCCTCATACATGATAGAATCCAGTGGAAACATTGCAATCCTGCCAATCTTGAAATCATGAAAACCATTAAGTCTGTTGAATTTTGAATGGGACCTAAAATTATACTTTCTCCATATATGAAGTTCAATGAGGTTGGAACCACTCTCAAACATCCTTAAACAATTAATGGTAATGTTAAAAATTTAAGTAAAAGGATGAAAATGAAAGATAAAGGAGAATGTCGCTTTTACTTTAAGAATTTAACATTACTAATAATTACTAGGGTGGGTGAAATGGAGGGGGTGCGGACCTCTTTAAATAGCAGTAGTAATGCAAAATAACCCTCAATTGCACACCAAAACACCTCACAACTGCAACTTGCATGAGAAAACATGACCCTTGGTCCTTTTCTATGTAGGACATGTGTCCTATTTTCAGGACACGCTGAAGGCACATGTCCTATGAACAAGACAAGTGCTAAACATGTGTCTAACACATGTCCTATCATATTGTGTCTGACATGTAGGATACATGACACGGTGGGGGGTTTGGATGTTTCAAGTAACTTAGATAGCAACTACATTGACCTTTATTTATACATATTCTCACTCATTGCATGTCTGAGCCCAGAATTAAGTTGACCCAGTTTTACATATCCATTTAACCCTATATATACCCCCATTAGGGTCATAACAACCACTCCATCATTGATGCCCATTTGTTGATGGCTTGTATTAGATGCTCTTGCATCAATCTTGCCTTGCCAGAAAAGCAAATCACATCCCTATGTGACTTTTGTTTCTTTGTCACACCTCTCTATGTTTTTCCCTTTACTAAATTTTCGAAATTGAGCTTCAAAAATCCAAGTAACATTTGCCTCCAATCTATCCTTCCATCAAACTAAACACTATTTGTACTCACCTCTTTTCATCTTCATCAATTTTCCGTCCAACACTTTAGCAATTTATTTAAGCTTCTTCCTTGGCATCTATTCTTGCCAATCAATACCAACTTATTCATCTACTTCACTATTTTTTGCATCTTCAACATTACTACCCTTATACTCATACAGGCCTACTACATTAAAAATTGATGAAATTTCAAAATCTTTTCACAACTCAATTTCATAGGCATTGTCTCCAAACTTGCTTTTAATCCTACAAGAACCTATCTTCTTCACACTTAGCTTGTTGTAAGTGTTAAGTTTTGAGCTATTATTAGGTTTCTTTTCAATTTACTAGATAACCATAAGCATAGATAGGATCACTAAGAGAAACACCATCACAAGATACACAGCTTTTATCCTAGGAAACCCTCATGGGGGAGAAAACCCAACCAAAACTTCCTTAATATAGATAACCAATACAATGCCAAGATAATAAACCAAACACTAGAGAATATCCAACACTGAGCAATGCGCCTCTCTCTCTTCCTTCTTCCGGCAACTAGCAACTGCAACTTCATTCAAACTTGCACACTAGATGAGTGAGCTAAGTGAGTGAGATAATGAGGCGTTGGCTTCATTTATTTATACAAACTGGCAGGTGCTAAAAAGGTGTCTCTTCACTGGGCAGGGCCGACTTGTCTTCTTAGTGGTTAAAACCACTTTAATTAGCCTAGGGGCCGACTTCTTAATTTACATGATATAATTAGGGTTTGACCAATCCGCAAAAGGGGATTTGGTCAATTACAATGCCCGACATGATCGATCCACAAAAGGGGATTTGATCTATTAATAAACGACTCAAATAATAATAATAATGAGTAGAATACTCTTTGCAGTTACAATATTTCAACACTCCCCCTTAACAAGAAGGGTATTCTAAAGACACAGCTCAATACAACATCATCATGAGAGAGAGAGAGGGCAGCAACATCAACAACATCTGAAACACTGACTGGCATATATATAAATCATCGAAAGATTTTCTCATCATCATCGTTCACAGCATGGAGCTGGAGTAGCATCATCATCCTCATCAACATGAGGCTAAAATAATATCATCATCTTCTTTAGCATAAGGCTAAACTAATATCATCAACATCTTTAGCATGAAGCTAAAGTAACATAATCATCTTCAACATTAAAGTTGAAATGTCATCGTCGTCATCATCTGCATCAACATGGATTAGTATAACACTAATACATTATAATCATCAATAACAGCACAAGGTTGATACAACATCAACAACAACAATATCACAGCACAAAGGCTGGAGCATCATCAACATTAGCACTAGGTTGGAAATATTCAGCACGAAGCTGGCATCTCATCAACATCAGCACGAGGCCGGCATCACATCAACATCAGCACGAGGTTGGCATCACAACAACATCAGCACAAAGCTAGAAATCTTCAGCACTAGGTTGGCATCACAACAACATCAACACGAAGCTGGAAATCTTCAGCACAAGGCTGGCATCAACAACATTTTGTGGTACTCTGATAGATCCAAAGGATCTGCCTAGGAATCAAAAATATTCCCTAGGATATGAAATCCTAACGGAGCTACCATGTGGTACTCTGACAGACCCGAAGGATCTGCCAGGAATCATAAGATTCCCTAGGATATAAAATCCTAACGGAGCTACCACTATTGATCAGGATACCATAGTATCATATGCACCACTCCCCCTTTCGAGGGAGGTCCTTTCGGACTATACCAAGCTTGTCTCGAAAGTGCTCAAACTTTACACGAGACAGGGGCTTGGTCGACACATCTGCAACATGTTCATTTGTGCCAACACATTGGAGCTTTAAAGCTCCCCTCTACATCATATCATGAATGAAGTGATACTGAATCTCTATGTGCTTCGACTCATCATGGAACACATCATCTTTATATAACTTTGGTTATCACATAGAATCACGGTGGCTTCCATCTCCAAATCAAATAGATCTGCTAACAACATTCAAAGCCATATGGCTTCACAACTCACGGAACATGCAACAATGTATTCTGCTTCTGTCGTGTTGGGAGCAATGTTGGATTGCTTCCTATCTGCCATGAGATCATGGCTAACCCCAAACTGAAACAACATCCTAAAGTGCTCTTTCTGTCAGAGACACTTCTAGCTCAATCTGAATCAGTATATCTATACAATCTCATGTCATGATCTCTAGTATAATAGAGACCAAAATCCAACGTACCCTTAAGGTATCTCATCATATGTTTTGCAGCAACAATGTGAACACGTCTGGGTTCTACCAGATACTGACTCAAGGCAAACCATATATCTGGCCTGGTATTCGTCAGATACATCACTGAACCAATAATTTGTCTTTACAGAGTAGCATCAACCAATTCTGAAGAGGTATCTACCAGGAGCTTCAACTTTGTTTCCATGGGTGTGTACATGGATTTACATTTCAACATGTCAAACCCTTCCCTTGGTTAAGGAAGATCTTCTAGGTGCTCTGCCAAACTTCAAGACCTAAGAGATAATGCAGTTACGTCTTCCATCAAACTTTGTAGTGAGCTTCTTCTGCAATTTGTGATGAGCTTTTCTTCATCTTGTCAAGAATACATCATCTACATATAGTGGTAACATCACTGGCTCATCATTCATAACCTTGAGATAAAGGTTAAAATCAACTTTACTCTTGGTAAAGCCCAAGCTCGTCAGGAAACTGTCAATTCTTCCATACCAAGCTCTAGGAGCTTGCTTCAACACGTATAGAACTTCCTTCAACCGGCAAACATGATTCTTTCCATCTTCAATCTTCAAATCAAATTTTCTCATTACATTGTACCAATCTGGTACACTTGCTCAGCTGTAACTCAATCTACACAATCATGTACTAGCTCTATGTACTCTCTGCAAAGCACTATCTGTCTCACTACCTGAGAGTATGTCCTCTCCTCTTTCTGCAATTGTTCCTTCTGGAACTGGGACTCTGCACCTGCAACTGCTCTGAGGCTGAGAATGACTGCTTCATCCTCACTGTGGCTACTGAAATCTAAGAGTAACTCCTCTTATTCTATCACGACAAGAACTTCATCTGAAACTGAGAGTGGCTCAATAATTGATACTGAAGGTAGCTCTTCTTCTTTCATGGAGGTAACTTTATCTTTTATCGTAGTCATGTCTCCAAGACCCAATTAATGTAATGCACCAACTACCACTCAATTTTAAATATGGGGATTGCTCCCCCTGCATCTCATACTATATATGAATCATGGTTGTTCTAGTTGTCTTCATAAATACTGGAACTACTTCTTCAATTACTGGAGTAAGTGTCCCGTCATAGTCTTCTCCCTCTTCTTGGGAGAATCCTCTGAACACACATCAGGATTTGTACATCTGCAACATGCTTGATCTGTTTAAATCAATCTTGGAAGTCAATATTGACTTCTCTTCTAGTCTCACGGAAGAATCCATATCCTAGTCTTTCTGACTGGCTTCCTTCTTTGTCACTAAAACAAGGGAATCTTCTCAGGAGATTTCATATCTCCTAAAAATTTATGAAGCTACGATCTAGTCTTCTCATGGCATCTGTCTCCCAATCCTAGAAGATGTCTCTTCATCTGATCCTTTATGAGATCAGGCTTACTCTGTTCTTGATTTCTTCTAAGTCTACAAGGACTTCATCATTTATTATGGGGTATACTTGGTGTTGAATACCAAGTCTAAATATGAAAAGCGAAGTCAGACTTCAAGTGAATTTTGCTTCCTGTCAAGGTGGCTTCATTATCTTTGGAACAAGTCTACTGTGATTTCTTGTTCTAATGTCGAATCATCTTTGGAGCCTTCTGCTCCTTACAATCAATGTCCATATGAGATACTCTGGATCTCAAAAGATAGATTCTTCTTCATCTTCTTTGGTACATGAATGTATATGGTTATGTACATAGTCTGCTTCATGTCTCATCTAATCTGTTGCCTTCTGCAACCTTCACTATAGCTTCCTCAGGGTTATCACATGTGACCTAAAACAAGGTCAACAAAACAACAAGCAAGAATAATACTCTTTTGATAATAGTAAATAAAACAATAGCACGAATAATCATCACAATATCTCCTTTAGAGCTATCACTTGTGACTTGTCTGAAACAAAGATCAAAAGTAAAAAATACAATACGAAATGAGATCAATACTCTTCTAGTGTTGTGATCAAACATTCATCCAAGGTAACCTAAAATCAACACAAGAAGTTTCTCCTAGAGGAGATGTTAGTTGTATCTGGTAAATGATTACATTAAGCATTTATCTCGATATGCTCACATGCTACCAAGTATAATACTTTTCAAAGACTGATACCTCAACTATAGTGTTTACTTGTGATGGGATAGTTATCAACTTTGTCATGTGCAACTTTGAATGTTATCAACTTAATTAATCAAACCTAGAATCTGGAGCCTTGTCGTCAAGAATGAGTGTGTTGCTTTTCTTCCAAGTCTCCTTCACTGAAGATGACGAGTGCTTTCTTCAACTTGTCTTTTGTAGTAACACAATATGCTATCTTGACAGAAGGTTGGGTTAGAGGATAAACTCTATGATCTCAACTTTAATCAATCTAATACTTTGACTTCAATTTTGACCAAAGGTTAGTATGATGGTCATAACTTCAACATGCAACCTAGATCAAAATAATGCCATAACAAATAGATGCATATCAGAATAATCAAACCTGGGTTGCATTATTCCTCTGAATGTGTTGGATCTGAGATCCTTATGGATCTATGGCAAGAGATCACTTCTCCTGCAAATACCCTTAAAAGCTTAACAGTGTAAACATCTCTGAATACATACCTCTGATAGTATTTGCAGGTAGTGGCACCATCTGGTAGCAACGGTAATAATCACCAACTCTTAAAAACTTCAAGGGTGACTGCAACTGGTACTGCAGCTGATACTTCAACTGATACTGCAACTGCAATTGATACTGCAACAGATTCTGAAACAAGTTTTGAGCTATTATTAGGTTTCTTTTCAATTTACTAGATAACCATAGCATAGATAGGATCACTAAGAGAAACACAATCACAAGATACACAGCTTTTATCCTGGGAAACCCTCATGGGGGAGAAAACCCAGCAAAAACTTCCTTAATATAGATAGCCAAGACAATAAACCAAACACTAGAGAATATCCAACACTGAGCAATGCGCCTCTCTCTCTTCCTTCTTTCGGCAACTAGCAACTGCAACTTCCTTCAAACTTGCGCACTAGATGAGTGAGCTGAGTGAGTGAGATAATGAGGCGTCGGCTTCCTTTATTTATACAAACTGGCAGGTGCTGAAAAGGTGTCTCTTCACTGGGCAAGGCCGACTTGTCTTCTTAGTGGTTAAAACCACTTTAAATAGCCTGGGGGCCGACTTCTTAATTTACATGATATAATTAGGGTTTGACCAATCCGCAAAAGGGGATTTGGTCAATTACAATGCCCGTAAATCAATCCACAAAAGGGGATTTGATCTATTAATAAATGACTCACATAATAATAATAATAATGAGTAGAATACTCTTTGCAGTTACAATATTTCAACAGTAAGTACCTTTTGGGTATCGATCCTTCCTCAAATCAACAATCACTTGGTCACATACCTAGAAAGACTTTCCCATGTGCCTATCGGCCTTCTCCTTATACTCGACATTCATTTCTAGCAACTTCTCTCTTACTTGTGTATGAATCCACTAGATTTGTCAACAAACACTTATGCATCTTCACTCCACCTCATATCCATTGGCAACGTAGTGAAATCTCTAACTCCTCTTGGTCTCAACCCATAAATAATCTAAACATCTACTTACCAAATTGTTATGTGTCAACTCCGCACATGCTAAAATCAAATCCTATTGCTTTGGTTTATCTCCAACTACACATAACGACAAATTTGCAAGAGCCCTATTCACTACCTTTTTTTTGTCTGTTCACTTGTAGATGAAATGTTGAACTACATTGCAACCTAGTTGCTAGCTTCTTCCACAAGGTCCTCCAAAAGTTACTTAAAATATGGTATCTCCATTTGACATGGTTGTCCTAGGTACTCCATGCAATTCCACAACCTCCTTGCAGAATGTCTCCATGCACATCATTGCATCATTGGTCTTCTTACAAGGTAAGAAATGTGCCATCTTTGAAACCCTGTCAACTATTACAACTTTGCATCAAATCCTTAATGTATCCTCAACAACCCCAAAACAAAATCCATTGTGATATCTTCCCACGATGCTCTCAAAACTGGTAACAGACTACAGAACCTTGTATTTTGACTCACACCTTTCACTAATTCGCAAATCATACACCTGTCCACAAATTTGTTGACTCGTGCCTTTAATATCGGACAATAGCACCATTCTTCCAGCAAATTAATTGTCTTATCTCTGTTGAACATTGTGAAATTCCTTGATCTAATTCTCCCTAAGAGAACCTACTAGTATACACAACTACTTGCGTTAAACAAATATCCATCTTAGACAAAAAAAATTCCAACATCACATTTCTAGTTGGCCTTGTCAAGTCACTACACATCTGTACAATTTCACCAAAATCCTTACCTTTGCATACATCTATTTAATCAGATTAAACGAAATATTTGTCTCCGTCATAGTCATCGGCAACATCCTTTTGCTTAATGCATCTGTAACTATGTTCTCTTTACCTAATTTATGCTTCAACACAAAAATAAAACTTTGTAGGTACTCTACCAACTTCATGTGGATGTGATTTAGCCTAATATGGCTATTAAAGAACCTCAATACATGATGGTCTGTACATACAACAAATTCTCTTAATAACGAACATTGCCTCTAGTGCTTCAAAGTTTCCATCATTGCATAAACAATAAAACTCCAAATCATATGCAGAACACTTCATCATTGCTTCATTCACCTTCTCACTAAAAAATGCAATTGGTTTCCCTTCCTAACTCAACACCACTATGATAGCCACACCACTAGCATCACAATCAACTTAAAAAACTTTCCCAATCTAGCAAAAAACCTAATAATGGGGCTTATGTTACATTATGTTTCAACAATTCAAAACTACTTTATGCATGTTCCCTCCATCAAAACTCTCTACAATTCATGCACATTGTCATTAGAAAGCATATTTTTTTCAATGTTGCAATACATTTCCATAAAAATTCACATTCGCGTGAAAACTCCTTACCTCTCTAACACTCCAAGCTCACTCTCACCTTTTCTAGATCCATTTTCAAACCATTGTTTAACACCACAAATCCCAAATATATCAACTATTCTCTGAAAAAACTGAAAACTTATCAAATTAACTCAGTTGCTCCTTTTTCAACATGAATAGTACTTTTCTAATGTCTAATGTACTCTATTTTGTTGTTGCTAAAAATAATGATATCATCTAAGTATACAATTGTGAACTTACCAAGAAATGGTTTTGGTATTTTATTTATTAATCTCAAAAATGTGCTCAAGGCATTAGTCAATCCAAATGGCATTACTAACCACTCATATAATACTTCTTTGGTTCTAAATGTTGCCTCCCATTCATCCCCTTCTTGAATCCAAATCTACAGATATCCAATCTCTAATCTATCTTCTTGAAGTACCTCGCACCACTTAGATAATCCATCAAATCAGCCATTCTAGGTATTAAAAAGGATGGCTATCTTATTTAATGCTCTAGAATTTGTAGACATTCACCACTATCCATCTTTCTTTGGCATCACTAATATTCGAATTGTACATGGACTTAGACTATCACTGACCAAACCTTTCTTCAACAATTCAACTCTTTGTTTGTTCAACTCTTCACTCTCCATTGGGCTCATTCTATGTGTTGCTTCATTTGGTAACGATGCTCCCAAAATCAAGTCAATTTCAAGACCGATTTCCCTCCTTGACGGTAATCCTTCAAGCTCTTCACCCCCTATCTCATTGATTTTTTCTAACAACTTGGACACTTCTTCTAAAATCTTCCTCTTCTTTTACTAGTAACAACTCAAGTCTTGGGCAATCATTGGCTATGGCATAAGTATTTGTATTCCCATCATGTATTGCCTATCTATCATACCGCCAAGTGTTGATGAAAAGGAATGGCTATCCTAATACCAACATCTTCGAATCTTGTCAGGGGAAGGCAAGATAGTCGAGATTGTTACCCTATGTTTATAGCCCTTTTGCAAAATTATCAATTAACCTTCAAGAGATAAGTTCTTGAGATCAATGTTGTTTGTCTCTTATGTTGATTTATGATAAAGAAAAAATAAAATATTTATATCAGAAAATATAAACAGTTTGATGAACAGTGATGAAAACAGAAAAAACTGAAATAAAATCACACACATCATCCAAAATGAGACCTCAAAACCATCAAGTGATTTTATTCATTTAGTTCTGAAAAACTGCCAAATACATTCTTCCATACCTAGAATGGGTAAGGACCGGGAAAATACTTAAAAGTCAAAGGTTACATCATCACATAGACGATTGGTGTCTCCCAAGTAAAACCAATATTGTAAAATAAATGGATCAACATGCCACAATTTGCCACTATCTTGACTCTGCACAAAATTCCTAATTAGCACTGAAAATCAATTCAGAAATCCAATAAGAATTTACAGACTATCAGAAACAGATGATCAACCTTATAAGCATGTCAATTATCAATGCTTCTTGGTCCTCCTTGTTACCACCTTCAGTTAGACCCTGCTATCAACAAGAAGTCTTCACCTTTTAAGTATTTCATAAATGAATGAAGTAGTAATGTAATCTCATTCTAGAGCAAGAACAAACCTTATCAGAGTTTTTGTCTCTGTCTCTCCTCCTTTTTGTGTGTCCCTTCAATTCTTCTTTTATCCTTCCAAAAATAGTTTGAGTAGTTCAACTACTTTTAGTTAAGTTATTTAACTAACTTCCGTTAAATAGGGACAGCTCATAATTAAATATTAATAAATAATGATAAGGATATAATAAATATTAACTAATAGGTGGGGACCCCCTAACAACTCTTCTCTAATTTTCAAATTATTCCCTTGTTCCTCCAAAAATAATTATGCCATCAAACATCATATCCCAACCAATCATCATATGAAATACCTCAAACACATACTTGTTGTTAATGTTTATGCCATTATTATAGTTCTTTGCATTTCATAAGATAAGAGCATAATAAGAACAAGATCACTGACAAATACACATCCACAAGAGACACAGCATTTATCCTGGGAAACCCTCTAGGGGAAGAAAACCCAACAAAAACTTCCTTATCATAAATAGCTTATACAATGTTCAAGAGATAACTCAACCAATACAGAAAAGTCGTCCTCAAGAGATGCGCCACCCTTCTCCTCTCTCCAACTTGTAATTGCAACTTGCCTCATAAGAGAATGAGCAAGTGAAGTGTGTGTTTGAAGTGAGGCGCTAGCCTCTTATTTATACAAGACTGGCATGTGTGAAAGGTCACAACTGGCAGGGTCGACCTCTCACTCTGGGTGGGTAAGCCCACCTTTAATTAATTCTGGGTCTTCCATGATAACTGTTGGGGCCGACTTCTTATTCTGTCCTTTGTAATTGTCCGATGACCAATCCGCAAAAGGGGATTTGGTCCTTATACAATTACCGACATGATTAATCCTCAATGGGG
>ML776666.1:2156702-2189820 GCA_009831015.1 Picea engelmannii
AATTACCGACATGATTAATCCTCAATGGGGATTAATCCAATAACAATAATAATAATAATGACATGATTAATCCGCAATGGGGATTTAATCCAATAATAAAATAATAATAAGAATGCTCTTTGCAGTTACATTATTTCAACACTTGTGACTCCTCAAATACCACAAATATGCAAGTATATTTATCAAAAATAAATATGTCAATCTGTTGTCCCAAAAAATACTACTGTAAAATATCCAAAAATAGTGGGGCATAAAGCTGTCCAAAACATATTGCTGTCCAAAAATAACAAAGTCTGTCCCAAAATAAATAAAATCTATCTCAACAATGAAACCATCATAAAATAACACCATGAAATCAAAAATCGTATTTCTTATGTGAGGCAGTTGCCTCTGTTCACTTCCCTGAGACTTGGTTACTTTGAGGACCTCTGAATTTGCATGGATAGATGCTTTACCCTTTGTTGTCGATGCTTCTGAATGCATATCTCCAAAAGAGATATTTTTGTTCTCATGTTTTGGGTGTTGGGAGTGAGAAGTGACTGAGTGAGAAGATGTGACAAATTGGTCAGACTCAACTGAATGGGCAGGTCATTTGCCTTTGCTAGGCTCTGGTTCTTGGACTTGGGACTTTAGTTTTTTCAATGGTTGGGTTGAATGAACATGAGAAGTAAACGACTCACTATGTTGGGCAGGTCGTTTAGGTGGAGGTGGAGGTAATGGCAGTGAGACTGTAGCCCATCCATGAGCTTGATTTTGAGGAGGATTAATAACATCATTCCAACCGTCATTGGCTGGGATTTTTGGTTGTAAAGACACATGAGGCTGCACAGGTATACCAGAGATGCTGTGGTGAGGTTGCAAAGGTGGTCTTTCAGGTGCAAGATGAGATTGAATGGCTCTTCGCTGAGCTAGATTTAGGAATCCTGTTTGCAAGAGTTGATTAAACTCTTCAGAATCAGCGTCAAAGTGAATGGAAAAACGAAGTCTTTTGTTTCCCCCTTGCCAAAAATCATTTAGCCTTCTTCCCCGGCCTTTGTTTCCTCTGTCGTGACTTCCTCTACTTAAAAAGCTCATATATAAGTGCAAGGCTAAGTTAGTGTATGTATAGAATAGCAAGTGAAACATCAAATACTATTTACAACATAATTTGGAAATAGCTCTGACTTGATAGCAAACAATCATGCAAGCAATCAGGGATAGATAGAAAGGTGTAACTTAAAGACAGACTTTAACCTCTACTTTGGAATACTTTAATACCTTGCTTAATTAGTTATTAATTATGAACATGGGAATTCTAATGTAATTTGGGAAAATGAGGGGGCCTGTAATGTATGAAAAGTGAAATAATGGCAAGGAGAAAAATGACACATGTTCAAACAAATAACACATCCATCATCAACCATACTACAAAGTCTAAATGTTTGCCAACAATCACTTCATGCATGTCATGTCAAACTTTAATCCACCCTTGTTAATCTTTCACTGTCAAGGAATTGCTTATGTATCAAGGGGAAGATAGTTGAACTAAAATGAAAATGGAATTTGGGAGCTGGGAGTAACTTATGGAAAATTAGAGTATGAGGGAATTGGTCCTGAACAATCAAACAGATTCCATTAAACAATCACCCTGAATATAACTCTTCAAATTTTTCCTTTGACTATAATCCTTTTATTCATCGCGATATACTTCAGTTGTCGAATATCACTATAAACTGATGGAGAAAACATTTAATTTCATACAACAAGAGGAAAAAATAATGACAACTTTAAATGATATATTTTCCTGGGATTCAAGGAATATTTTATGTAAAGTGATAATATGAGGGGGTTTGGTCCTCTGTGCAGAAACAAACATTGTAATTCTCAACAATTAGTCTATCCTTACTCCAAACTCAAGAAGCCATATTTATGTTTAGCAACCATATCTAATATCAGCAAAATACATGCCCAACTCATTTTGTGTAACCTTCTAATCAACAAGTCAAGTCTGATTCTCTTTTGAATAACTTTTATTTGCCCCCGAAACATAGCACATGAACCATAATCCATCAAAACTTCTCTTGATAAACCAGTGAATGCATTGTGGGTGAACAAGAGAATGCATTGTGGGTGAAACTTATGCTATAACCACGTAACATATATATTTGAACAGCAAGGTTTGAAACTTATTGTGTCACCTTTTATAATTGTATACTTGTTTATGCTATCAACATTTAAAATAATCAATGTATCAACTTAGAGCTTAAGTAGATACTCAAAAACTTACAGTCGTTCAAGTATGATACAATAGTATTTTCAAAAGAGGTACAAAGGCCCAAGATTAACAATGATATGGTCAGAAGAATTTATTTTGAAATAACATCAAACAATCATCATCAAGGATCAATTCATAATAGAAGGTCAAGCATACTATAGAATGGCCCTTTAGAAACAAGGGTTCAAAGACTGAGGACATTCACTCTTTAAATTTGCTCCATAATTTAACATTTTTTTCTGTATAAGAAATTGTTATGTCGTCCAAACGAAAGTCTTCAAAAATTTCAACAATCCGAGTTCAATACAAGATGCCTTCCCTTGGAGAACAATTTCGATAATCTTTAGAAATACAATGCTTCAAGATATAATCTATTCAACGAAGCCAACGAATATATTGTAAATATGATTGTTGCTCAATTCAACTATAACCAAGGAAATTTAAAACTGAGATATGTTTTTTTTTGTCGACTTGAAGAGATACAGAAAACCTTTTACAAATTCCAGACATTTCTTAACATATACAAATCAAAACACAGAGGAAAAACCCTGGAGACCTTTATACTTCTAGGCCCAAGCCTGAAGCATAACGAAAGGAAAAGTGGGCTTTTACAGTGCCTCCGCATTTATGGATAGAACAGAACCAATGGAATCGACAGGAAGAAATATTCAACAGTTCATGTAGCCATAACATTTTCAGGATGAGTGTTAAGCACATAACTGTGAAAAAATCGTGTAAATGCAACATAATGAGTCCAAGAACAAACAGCACGCTCATTCACCAATCAAACTGAGCTTTTTTCCAAATTATAATTGCAAATAACAACATGCATTTAATGGGTACGAGCTAAGGAAGCATACCTTTCTCTAGCACTTGTATTCCTTTTGAAAAGAAGAGTTTCAGTGCTAGCGACAATCATAGCCGAGGCTCGGACAGTTCTGTCTTTTCAAAGCTCAAAAACTCAAGTGACAAAATGAAATGTCAAACACAGCAAGGGTGACAAACTCAACGAAATGTCCGCGTCCCATGCATTGAATGCATGGGGGGGCATCACGTTCTCCAAAACACTAACACATTAACTCACGATCCAGATCATATTTCCACTAACAGCAACCACAAATCATATGCCATATAACCGTGCCACATATGTCAATATCACGTGTCCCATAACCATATCGTCACAATAACTCAATGCCAATTCAAACGACGACCAGAATTTACCAACTCAAATCTTTGCAACTAAACCACATTCATTGCCATTAAACAACGCGACTTGTATATACATGTCAATCAAAAAGATAGAAGCAAGGTCTGAAAAAAATAAAAAATAAAAAAAAAAGTGGCAAGTGTCATGCGATATCAACATTGGTTTATACCATATGCACTATGTTCATAAACTTCATACCTTTTAACTTCAATGTGCCACCCTTATGATATAGAACCAACCATATTAATGATATTTGGATAGCATCAAAGATTTTTATACATATGATGAACTATAAAAACATATTATGTATAGACTTGTTTTCTTTTCAAACATGTGAGTAACCAATGACCACCCATCCTAAGACGAGCACATATAGAACCTTTAATTGTCCCATAACTTTCCATGACCTCCTCATAGCATTTACGAACAAAATATATGTAAGATGGAAGATTCTTTGGAGTTTTATGAGCAAAACCATTTCTTTTGTTCGACAAAACTCATAATCAGATCGATGAAGAAACCAATAATCCTGGGAATAATGAAAATAAACATCCATGCGTTCTCCCTAGGGGGTCCCACCAATAGTTAAATATTTATATATCATAGATAATAAAATTTAAAAATTTTGCCTTGTAATTGCAGGTCGATGGCTATTTGGCGAGTTTGTGAGTTAACACCAAGGTCTACCTAGCAACACATGGCATGCATCCATCAGAATTACATCACATAAGATTTCATCCTTGTACTCTCTAATATTAAAAATTACCAAGAATTGCTATGTCACCATTGCTTCGTGTCCTTTTTGAAACCGAGTATGACTATACAACTTGGGATTTTTCTGCTTAGCCAAGCCCAACTTCTCTACCATCTCACTTTACAACACTTACCTCCTAATTTGCCTTTCATTCAAAAAAATACCTTTTGTCCATATTTCTTCTTCAAACTTTTGTTGTTATGTGGTTGGTTGCAGTCTTCTCATTATCAATTTTTGTCCTCTTTACAACACTATTATTATTGCAATTCTTTGCTTTCCTCTAGTGCCTCTGCTTGTACTAGTCGTATCTATTGTTTTCCTCTACTATAGTCTTCTTTTCTTAGACATTGATAGACATTATGTCCCTCATCTCCACAAACATAACAATGAACTCTGTTGAGATTTGGGTACCTTGGAAAGTGGTCCCCTTGTGTTTGTGAGCCTCTAAACACAAGAGGGAAATACTTTGTACCATGTACCATGTACTTTATGTCTAATTTCACTTTGACTTAGAAGATTTAAGTCAAAAGTGAAATTTGGTCATTTTAGCCTTAAATGACTATTAATTCACTTTGTGGGTGAATTGAGGGACATAAAGTGAAACTATGGAAACTTAAGTAATGTGGGTTTTGAGTTGAGATTCTTTTGGAGAGATCTCAACCATTGATTAGGGATGAGATGAGATGATCTCATCCACACATACTTTAGGTTTTCTCATGTTTCCTTAAGAGGGGCGCATAGGGCAAAGGAGGCTCATTCTCACTTGTATGTTCACCAAGAGACTTTGGAGAAGGGCAAGAGCATGAGGATGGAGGCATTGGGTGAGGAAAGCTTGGGTGCCCCCATTCATGGAGGTAGCCAGGAGGCTTAGACCCTCATTTATTTGTGGAGATTGTTCTTGCTAGGAGGAGGGCGCACTTGAGGAGGAGGGTGCACAGCTAGCAGAGAGGATTTGCAGTGGTCAGTTTGCTTTGAGGACAATTTCAGTGGAGAGCTACAACACAGATTCAAAGTTGTGTGCAAGGGTTTCTCCATCAGAGCTTCCAGCAGCTAGGGTGCTTCATTTATGTGGATTGAGCAACTTGTGAGGAGGGCGCATGTCTACCTCTTGGACTTGTGTTGCAACTTGAGTCAAGTTGTTATTGTATCAAGTTCATTTGTTTTATGCACTTGTTGTATTCCACCTTTTATTCTCCACATATATACATTCATATTCCAAACTGGTTTTCCCCAGAGGGGGTTTTATCCAGGGTCATGTTGACCAAAAATACCTGTGTTCATTTTCATGTATGCTAGTGTTTAGAATAGCATTATTTCAGCAGTAAAAATATCTAGGTGTGTTACATAATTTATGGTATGTATGTGCTAACATCTTGGTGACAAAAACTACATGCTAGAGCACCTAAATGTCCTATGTAATCGTAACAAAACAGCAAAGAAGTTCCTGAACAATTTGTTGTTATAAAACAGCAACAAACCTTTGTTTGACAGTTGAAACTTAGAGCCAACTTGAGGTCAAAGACAGACCTAGTTGGCAGCTTGTTAGGACCTGGAAAATCTTCAAAGTCTACCACAATTCTCACGACACCTGCATTCACAGAAACCACCTCCTCCTCTACCTCTACCATGTGTTCTTTCTTCTTCACTCTAACCTAATGTCTCTCCACTTCCCAAATTGCAACTTCTACCTCCACAACCACATCTTCCTCTTCCAACAAATCACTTATTCTCCTTTTGGGCTAATTTCTTTTCTACTTTCAAGACCAATTGGTATGCCTACTCTTCTCAATACAATATTGTTAGATTATGTAGCTCGAGCAGGTACTTCCACACTAGGGGTGTCTAGTATTGTGGAAGAGGCCCAAACTTATGTCTAACAACACTTTATTGGTGGGGACCACTCAAGTCAACTTGAGATTAAATCACATATGTTGGATGTGACATAAGTTGTCTCAATGAGTGATTAAGTCCCCACCATTTGATCAAGATCTTGATAAGAAGATCCAAGGGTCAAGATTGCATGAGAAAAAAGGGTTAGGGTTACAAACAACCTAGGAGACCTCAAGAGAGTGAAGCAAGTCGACTGAGTGAGGAGGTTCTTCCAAGGGAGGTCGAGAGACAAGTTAAGGAGAACCAGCTAAGGAGGACCAAGTAGGGTCGAGGAAGCAATCCAAGGAGGATCAAGTAGGGTCGAATAAGTAACCAAAGGAAGGTCGAGCAGGGTAAAGAGAGGAGGCTGAGCAAAGGAGAGGAGGTCGAGCCAAGGTCACCTGCAACACAGCAAATATACCTCCCAAAATTCATGTGAAGTAACCAAGGGGCCATACGAGTGGTACGGATTCCGTACAAGTGGTACAGATCACCAAAAGAAAGAGGAAAGTAATATCTAGGTACAAAATCAAAAGAGAAGTTTTGTTTACAGTATTTTTGTTGAAGGTTAGAGGTAAAACCGAGATATAATATAGCTACAATTTTTTTGTACGACCACCCAGTGAGTAACTCGCAACTGTACGGATCCATACAGATGGTACGGTCCCTGCAAAAAAAGACTAGTTGTTACAGTTCTATGTATTCACTGATATGAGATAAATAAAAATAGAGTTTTTGTGTTGAGGAGTAAAGTTTCTAGAATTTCCATACTTGCAAATTTTGTGTGGTTGTCTCACATATTTTTTTATTACTGTATAGATCTGATATTTGAGTTTATAGCTATTATCTTCTTCATGGTATCAAAGCCAGACCTCTGACAGCCCCAAAAGAGGTGTAAAAGTTGTGTTCTATCAAAGAAAAGGAAAGAAGAAGATTAAAAGGGGAGGTTGTACCTTCTAAGTTGAAGCAGGGGAAGAGGATTGAGCAAGGTGGGTCTACTCAGAGAAAGAGGGAGCAAGTTAGAGTCCGCCCATTGAAAGTACTGAGAAAGTTTTTTAGAAGAGGTTGAAACTAAGTAGCAAGATGGCTACAAACCTCAGATATGAAGATAGACTTGATGGTGCCTCCAACTACGTGCAATGGAAGTACAGAATGAAGAATGCCCTTCAAGAGAGACTTCGGCACACAAAGATGTCTAAAGGGGAAGGAGTAATAGTCTACCTCTATAAATTGAAACAACTATTAGATGAACTCCTTGCAGTGGGGGTAAAACTGTCCCCAGCCTTAAGGGGCTTCCCAATGGAGTGGGATTCCTTCACTGCAGGGGTAGTAGCCAAAGAGAATCTACCAAATTAGGAAAGATTATGGAACGATTGCTGCCAAAAAGAGATCAGAAGAGGAAGAAATGTGAATGAAGAGGAAGAGGAGGAGAATCTCACTCTCACCTCCAAGAGGGGAGGCAAAGGCAAAAGAGGAACAACCTTTAGAGGATGAGCCACAAACAAGAGACCCAAGAAAGACCTCTCACATGTTCAATGTTATGTGTGTGGAGAATTTGGACATTTTGCGAGTCAGTGCTCTCAATCCAAGAAGGGCTATGGTACAAAAGGAAAAAGGAAGAAGGTAGCAGCCTCAACAGAAATCGAGGACAAGGATGAGGAAGAAGAGCAGCAGTTGGTTGCCACTGATCATGAGTTCTCTAGAATGTTTCAAGATAAATACACTCTGTTTTTGGATGCAGAGGACGGGACCAAGACAGGATGGTACATAGACAGTGGTGCCATAAGTCATATGATAGGTGAAAGACTTTCACTTCAAGAGTTCACAGCCCAAAATTCAAGCTTCGTGAAGTGTGGTGTGCATTCTAGCATGGTGGCAATCCAAGGAAAAGGGACAATATCATTACAGATAGAATTAGGCAGGATTCTCAGGGTACTAGAGGTACTTTATGTACCAAGCATGAGAGTTAGTTTGCTCTCAATCTCGGCCTTAGAACATCAAGGCTATGGTCTCAACTTCTTTGGCTTTGGTGTACACATTCAATCTATCAAAAACCAAACTCCAAGACCACCTGTGATGGTAGGCATAAGTGAAGACGGCCTATACAAGGTTTGGGGGCAACCTATCTATAATTTCAAAGAGTAAAGTAGTGAGTCTGCTATATCATGCTTAAGGGATCAAGAAGCTATCCTTAGCAGACCCACATGGTGGGAATGGACTCAACTAGAGGAGTGGGGATACTCAGATGATCCTAGTATAGATGACAGCAGAAATAACCAAGCAAAGCAGATCGAGTATCCAAACTTAGAGAGGATGGGTCTCTCAGATTCAGAGGGAGAGACTCACAGTGATATGGATCATGGAGGAGGCAGCTCCAATGGCAGTACCTCCCTCGCTAAGAGGGAGTGTTAGATTATGTAGCTCGGGCAGGTATTTCCACACTAGGGGTGTCTAGTAGTGTGGAAGAGGCCCAGATTTATGCCTAGACAACACTTTATTGGTGGGGACCACTCAAGTCAACTTGAGATTAAGTCACATTCGTTGGATATGACTTAAGTTGTCTCAATGAATGATTAAGTCCCCACCATTAGATCAAGATCTTGATAAGAAGATCCAAGGGTCAGGATTGCATGAGAAAAAAGGGCTAGGGTTACAAATAACCTAAGAGACCTCAAGAGAGTGAAGCAAGTTGACTGAGTGAGGAGGCTCTTCCAAGGGAGGTCGAGAGACAGGTTAAGGAGAACCAACTAAGGAGGACCGAGTAGGGTCGAAGAAAGCAACCCAAGGAGGATCAAGTAGGGTAGAAGAAGCAACCAGAGGAAGGTCGAGCAGGGTAAAGAGAGGAGGTTGAGCAAAGGAGAGGAGGTCGATCCAAGGTCACCTACAACACAGCAAATATACCTCCCAGAATTCGTGAAGTAACCAAGAGGTCATACGAGTGGTACAGATTCTGTACAGGTGGTACTGATCACCAGAAGAAAGAGGAAAGTAATACCCAGGTACAAAATCAAAAGAGAAGTTTTGTTTACAGTATTTTTGCTGAAGGTTGAGGTAAAACCGAGATATAATATAGCTACAGTTTTGTTTTACAACTACCCAGTGAGTAACCCGCGATTGTACGAATCCATACAAGTGGTACGATCCCTGCAAACAAAGACTGGTTGTTACAGTTCTATGTATTCACTGATTTGAGATAAATAAAAATAGAGTTTTTGTGTTGAGGAGTAAAGTTTCCAGAATTTCCATACTTGCAAATTTTTTGTGGTTGTCTCACATATTTGTTTATTACTGTATAGATCTGATATTTGAGTTTATAGCTATTATCTTCTTCAAATATATGCAAACTCATCTTGAGGCTGGAATTTCAAGCCATTTACATATCTTGACATTATTTGGTCTTCTAGTTCATCAATTCTCGATCTCACTTTAATTTTGTAAAACTAATCAATGTATTGTTGCACATTTTGCTCCTTCTAACTCAAATTTTGCATTTGCTTAAACAAAACCTGTTGATAATTAGTGGGAAAGAATTTTTCAAACAATTTGCACACTATCTTGCTCCAAGTCCATATCTTCTACTTTTGCTTTTGAGCCAATTCCTTCTACACAAAATCCCCAACACGAGGGAGTTGTCCCTTCATTTCTCTTCAATCTGGTAGCAACGAATTTCACTCTTTGAGGGTCCTCTATCTTCTCGTACTCAAAGTAACTCTCCATTTTGCCAATGCAATCCACCAGCTCTTCTACATTCAAGTTCCCATAGTAACTCAAAATTAATATTCATGCTTTTCCCTAATTCTTCTAATATTTGAGCAACTACACTCCCATATCATTCTCTTTATTTTTTTGTTCTTCATCTTCGAGTTCTGGTTTTGATTTCTCTTCGTACTCTATATGTTCTTTAATTCCTTTATCCTCTTAGAGAATTGCTCTACTCATTTGATTAATTTTCTTGCAGGTACATATACATATCTCTCTCTCTTGATGCTTGAGCACTTATTAATGGCTCTGCAACTCTTGGCTCTCTTCTTAAATTTTACAACCCCTCGAACTTTGTCTTCTCCTCTATTTATGCTTTCATACCTAACAACTTTAACTTCCATCTCTTCATCTCCACCAATCCTACTCTCTCACATTAGTTTTGGCCGACAATGTTTTTCTATTTGTCCTTTTGTTTCTCATCAACCTCGCCTATGTTTTTCTTCCAAGTCGGCAAATTAACCTCTATCTTGTCAATTGCAATTTGGTCAACACACACCTCATCAACCAACCATATGCCTACACTTCCCTTATCGATGATTGTCCTGTCAATAAACACCTTGTCAATGAACACACCCTCAACAATACCTCGCTTGTCGATGACCATTCTACACAAAGCCTCCAATGTCAATACTTGCTTTATCAATGACACCTCCATCAACAAACACCTAGAAAAGCTTTCCTATATTGATGTACCAGTTGTCAACACTTGCCTCATCAATGACTTCTCCATCGACAAAATCTTTGGCAAAATTTCCCTCTATCGACATAGTGTTTTTCAATAACCACCTTGTCCACGATGCTTCCATCGATAAACTCCTTGTCAACAATCCATCTCTCAACCAATACCTTATCAACTCCCTATTTGTCAATGATTGCCTAGTCAATCACTCTTATATCGAGAACTTCATTTCCAAAGTCCATTTGTCGATTGCTTTTATCAAATGCCCATGCATCACCAACTCAAACAGTGACTCGACTAGGAAACTATCAAGAAAAAAGATCAACTTGTTGGCAAAACCCAAGCAAAAGAATACCTAAAAACAAAAAACAGATCTCCCTATACCCTAAGCTTGCCTTCCTACAAGACCACCTTGCATTTTCTTGCCTCCTTTTACTTCTCAAAATTTGTGTTTGCACCATTTGGAGATGGAGAAAACCCTACCTAGCAATAAGTTGTTGGAATTGATTCAGTGTTGTTTTGGTATTGACAAAGATCTTCTAGATTTCAATACTCTCTTAAAGTAGCTCCCAAGGTACTTTGCTAAACTTACTTTCCCTTACTTTAATTTAGTTTGTTGTAGTTATTTCACTAGAACTTGTTCCAAGATGGTTTTTGTGAAATACCCCTAATTCTCTCATAGTCTATGTTTAAATAGGTTTAAAATTGATTAGGTTAGTAAATGAATTCCCATTGAGCTATTAACAATATTCAAGAAACACAAATATTTTCCTTATATGACTTGTCACACTTGTAGGGATGTAGCTATTTAACTCTAATTTATTCCAAAAAAATTTATGTGAAATGACCCTAATTCTCTCATGGTTTGTACTTAATAAGTTTGAAATTGCTTAGATCAATGATTCAAGACCTACTGAGACATTGAAAATGTTCCATCAATATAAGGCATTTCCTTATATGACTCGTTGCACCTCTCCTTCTGTTGACAACATTATTGTCCCTGACTAGACCCACTGCTTTGAGAAGGTTGCAAAATAAAAAAAAAGACTCCACAAGGCATTCATTTTCATCATCGTTTTAGAACATTCTATTTATTATCTCTATTATTCAAACTAGAACATCTAATGCTTGGTCTACCTCATGAATTTCAAAGATAAATATAGCCTACTAATGCCCTCTTCTAGAAGCTCACATAAAATATTTATCATAAACATGTGACTAAAATTTATAAGTTTCATCACTGATTTTCTTCACTACTATAAACCACAACTCGGTAATAACTTATTGCATATGGTGTGCATAATGAGTTATTGGTTTAAGATAGGATGTACAATGTCTTCCACGGATCATAGCAATTTTTTATTGTCTACATATTTTTTACCTTGATTGAACTCTTTCTATGTTCTTGTATACATTCAACTTATGTGTCATATGCTAGATTGCAAAAGTTTAACGGAGGAAAGTATAACGTGTCTCGACAAAACCATAGGAAATTAAGGTTTGTTGTGCTAATTAGACCAAGGTCTTCACTAACTTCAAAGAAAGTGCTCATCACCCCAATTTGCCATCTTACAAAAAGATTGTAGAGATGACCAATGCAATGTACATAGGTTGGTATATTGGTTTTATTCTACTATCAATCATGGTTCAAGACTAAAATGGGTCTTTGGTGACTTGAGCAGTGCAAGTGACCAAACCTTGACCTTGGGATGTAATCAAAGAACTCTCCATTTTGCACATTATATATATATATATATATATAAAATATTTTTCATGGTAAAGAAAAACTAGACATCAAAACCCTACCTCAAAAATACATCCTTCATCCAAGCTAAACATGTGGGATGTACTCAACATCCATTGATGCAGCTACAATGGGAAACTTTTGAAACCTTGACCTCCTCATGGATGCATTGAACTATGTTTAATAACTAGCCTTTCATATTTTGATTTAAATGCTTCCAATTAACACTCACAAGTGGCAACTATTCGATGTGAGATATTACAATGTGGTAGAAATGAATATATGTATATCGTCAATTGTGTGTAGCTTGAGTGGTTGTGAGGAAGAGTTGTTACCCTCCCCACCTGGGTCCAAATCCTACTTTGTGACATGTTTGCTCTTAGTGAGTCAATTGTTGATGAGCTATATATAATCTATTTGTGAGTTGTTAACCTAGCCTTTTGCCTTGAAAAATCTAGGGTTGACCCTGGATACCAACCTTGGAATGAGGGGTAGTGCCCAAACGATTTGGATTATTTTGGATCACCGTACTTTTGTCACAGTTTTATACATTTTTTAGGCTACACCACTTTAGGTTTCTTTCTTTATGTTATTCTAAGCATTATCTAGATTTGCATTTGCACTCCCACATTGTTCTCATTGTAATGTTCCCAAACATATTTGCTTGGAACATGTTAAGTTTTAGTGTTTTCTTGTTGTGGTATTTTGTCAAACAGTTTGCATGCAAAGTGTTTTTGGGTTGTTTATGGTCTAATTTTTATGTGTTTTTGCAGCCAATAGTTGCATATAACAAATCAATAAGAAGATAACTAAACTTCAGCAAAAACCCATGAAGGACAATACAATAATATAGCCACAAATCAGATCTGACCTTTATTTATTAAATAAGCAGCTCCATACATGAAATATTCAGATCTGGAAATACATATATCAGATTAGTTCTATGGCTGTAGGTAGCTCCAAAAACCAGATAGAACAATGGGATGCAGCTCCTAAAATCCTCCAAACACCTCCTTAAGTCTGGACCTCCAAAATGGCTTTGTTCTTTGACACTATATGATCACCATGGCTAGAAAGTGCGCCCCACTGGCTGTAGTAAGACCATAATAATTCGGCCTCTTAGATCTAAGCTCTATAGCACTGTAAAGACCCTCCAATCAATAAATCAGATGAAGACTAAGACATATACACCAAGTCTTGGCTGTAGATAATGTTGTGAACCTCCAAATCACAAGATCTCTCATAAGAAGAGTGCCCCTCTTCAGTAATTTCGCCCCACTAAGAGTAATGATGAATATGGCATGAAAACCCTCCACAAAATAGTGAGAAAAAGCGCCCTGGTGATAGCTAACCACTCAGAAGTGAGATCTCTCTCAGAGTCGGTGTCTACAACCCTCCACAAACTCCTCTCTCAAGAACAGTGCGCCCTTGCTCCGCAGAAACCCTCAAAAATTGCGCCCTGCTTCCTCAACTGCTCTTGTAACTAAATAGTAATTGATGTAGAATGGTGAGGGAGGAATCTTTCACCTCCTTGGCCAAGCTTGGATCATGAAAGGTGGTATCTTTCACCACCGAGCTGATCTCTAGGGTTTGTTCAATCAAAACCCTCAAAACCCCCAAGTATCATGGGCTCTCTAACAAGAAGCCAGACATCAAAATGATAATCAACATAATGAGAGAATAGAGGCCCATATCTCTCTTTTATCCCCCCTGTTCACCTTTTCCCTCCAAGTAACTTTTACTTTATTTTCATTATTCTTTAATTAAATCACTTTATTAATTAATTGACCTTTTTTCCTCTAAAAAGTGATTTATTTGTCCCTATGGCTTCTCCTGCCTCTGAAAGTCACTTCTCATCATCTAATCCTGTAGTGCTCTTCCTCCCGATTTCGGTGGGCTATTACACTAAGAGATTTCTCCAAGTATTATGCCCAAAATGACCTTCTTCGTGAAATTAATTAAAAGATGACCCATAATAACTCAAAATTACGGAAATCGTCGGAATGCAACGGAACCAAAGCCAAGTTGTGCGGAATGGACCCTGATGATGAAATATGATGAATGATGCAAGTCGGGCCCAAAAAAACCCTCAATAACTCCTGAACTCGTTGTCACCCCCATCTAGCTACTCTGGTAGGCATAACACTCTGTAATATAATAATGTCCAAAAATGGGGACATTACACTCATACTTGTTGTAATTTTCAGTCCCATTGACCTACTTTTGTGGTCATTCGTTGGACATTAATAAAATTATCTTATCTTATCTTATCTGAGAGACTTTAACTAGAAAAGAAAAAGAAAAAAAATAGTATAAGTGTGTGTATCCCAAAGTTACTAGACTAAGAATCAAGAAAAACTCAAGAAAACTCAACATGTACAAAAGTACAAAAACTTAAATCGGTAAAAAATCGCAAAAAGCTCTAGAAAAAACTCGCCATTAATCACAAGTCAAACTCGTGCTGACAATCCTGAGTTTAACTTTGACCAAGCCAAAAAAAGCTCTTTTCTACCCTGATCCAGGTCAAACTTGTGATTCAGCAAGTTTTACTCATGATCCATGTGACATTGATATATATACACACATATACACCATTGGTTTATTAAATATTTTCATGGCAAACAATAGCTTGACATGAAACGCCCAGCTCAAAAATACATCCTTGCATCCAAGGTGTTAAACATATGGGATGTATTCAACATCCATTGATGCAACTACAATGAGAAACTTTTGAAACCTTGACCTGGTCTTGGATGCGTTGAACTATATTCAACCAGATCTTCTTTTATTTTGATTGGAAATGCTTATGATGAACGCACGCAAGCTGCAACTATTCGATGTGAGATACTACAATGTGGTAGAAGCATCTCACAAGATATGAAAGCATCCTTTCAGCTGGAATCACGACTGGGGTATCTTTTCTGCTAAAGCCACCCAAGACTTGCAACAGACCCTATCCACAAACTAAAGCACAAGTAGCAAACAGTAACATGTCACTAAGGAGACTTGCAGTCTGGTGGGGGCATTAACAGTAACACACTTTCACTAACCCGGCAAGCACCCTTTACTGACTAACCGTATTATAGTCTTCATAATTAATTTCCACCATAAATTGCATCGGTCCTTCTCAGACAGGACCAACTATGCCTTGGTAAAGCCATGAATATGTTTATATGGGAAGACCTTTTTCTTTTGCTAAAAATTAATAGCGTGATTGCAGGTTGAAAGAATTTTAAGGTTAGACAAAAGGGGCAACCCCTCTTAGAGTACTTGCCAGTCTACTTTAGGGAAGGAGTTCAGAGGAGATTGAATTAATTAACTAAACTTCTACCAATGACGTGGGTACCTTGTCGAACTCTCCAGTCAAGCGATTTGGTAAGGACCCACATCCACAGGTAGTTGGCCTTGAGTTCTCGAGTTGTCTATGAAATGCAGCGAATGTCAAAATCTGTACATTATTACCTATCTGTGAAACGAATTTGGTTTGAAACATACCCACTTGAATGAATAAGTCAAATTGTTACCTGAACACCTCTTAGGAAGCCTGGGAAAGAAAGGTGTGAATTCCGAGGCGTTCGATCGCAGGTCGCCGGTGGAAGGCATGGTCTTTGGCGGTGAAGTATTCAAGTGAGCTGAAACTGGAGTTTCTAAAACAACAGAGGGAGACGGGGAGGGAATGGGACCCTCGCCAAGTTGACCTTCTGTTGTAGTCGTACACGCCCATTGCTTGCTTGTTCTCCGTCTTCTGAGAGGGGTATTGTCCAGCACAAGTAGAGTGAGAGTAGTAGTATTGTCTTGATGGTCGAATTTGGTGAGATCGTTGGGTGAAGTTCCATGGCAGATCTGTTTTATGTTCTTGTTGCTGCGTTTGGAAGAGGAAGCTGGTATACCCCTCCAATCACATAAGAGCTCAGTGTCATCCTCCTCTTCTTCGTCGGAGTCGATAGTCAGGGCTGCTGGCTGGTTCTTCATTTCTGTATAAGGAACTGTGGTGAGGGTTTCAAACAGCAAGCGCCACCGACCTCCCCTTAGCTTCGAATTCAAATCAAGATAATTTCCCTCCCGTGTTTCCATCTATTGCCCCGATTTATAATGACGTTCCATGGCAAAATCAAAATTTTGAAAAATAAATCAAGTTGGTGAAAGTGGGGGGTTGTTATTGGAGGAGGATAGTGGGTCAACATTTGACTTTGACTTTGACTTAATCCAATGGTTCAAGTTTTTACTAAAATCATTTATAAATGTATCAAAATTATTTATTATGATTGCATGATATAGATCCTACCCTCTCAGAGGGGACATTCCGGTCTAGGATCGTTTTAGTCGAGAGTTGAGCTCCCCCAAGTTCAAAATCTTAATGCACAGGTCCTTAAAACCTTCTTCTTGAGTGTAATTTTTCCTTTCCGAGAGTTCTCGAGCATTTACAAAGCCTCCCCGAAGACCGAGGGCCAAAATTGTGGGCCAAAGCTTCTTACTCCGAAAATTTCGAGACTTCGGGACCCTTTTATCCCTCTTTATCTCCCAAAACAAATTCCTCGAACTGTTGAACACTAGGCGGCTAGATCAATGGTTCACAATGAACACGGAGATCGATAACTTAGATTATGTCTTCGGGCTTCGGCGATTTCTTCACAACGCCCCTTTTCCACAACTTTCTCGGATCGTCGAAAAGCGCTTTCGTCGAATCTCAGATCGACAGTCCACGAGCTTTGATCAAATGGACGGTCCAGATCGATTCCCTTCAGGGTTCGACGATTTTCATTGGTCATCAAATGATATAACACTTTATATCTCCCGACGTCGAAAAGTCGAACAAGTTCTCCTACCTCCACATGTCCTCTAGTTGATCAACGGCTAGGATGTCCTCTGGGACTTTGACGATTTCCTTCATGTCTGCACAACGCTTTGATTTCGCCGAAGTGCCGAGTTCCCGGACTGTGGGATCTTGCGCCACACGTCCTCTCCAACATACATTCGGGATTAACTCTAGGGCTTCGGGCCGTCCATCATAAAGGACACGCGTCGTCAAATCAGGCAATCCAGAGGATAGGCACTCCAGGGGAATAGTGGTAAGAGGAGGTCGATCTCTCTAGAGTCTCGAAGTCCAGAGTAGATCTGGATCATTGGTTGTAGGAAGGGTACGTGGCAGCAGATCCGGAGGTTCGACACTCCAGAGAAAACATAGCATAGTGTTGTGGAGACTCGCGGAGGCCCGAAGCCCCGTAGTTAATCCTGACCATCCGTTGGAGAGGACGCGTGGCACAAGATCCCACAATCCGGGAACTCGACGCTTCGGCGAAATCAAAGCGTTGTGCAGACAAGAAGGAAATCGTCGAAGTCCCAGAGGACATCCTAGCCATTGATCAACCAGAGGACACGTGGAGGCATGAGAACTTGTTCGACGTTTCAGCTTCGGGAGATATAAAGTGTTGTGTCGTTTGACGACCAACGAAAATTGTCAAAGCCTAAAGGAAATCGATCTGGACCGTCCATTTGATCAACTTGTGGACTGTCAATCTGAGATTCGACGAAAGTGCTTTTCAACAATCCAAGAAAGTTGTGGAAAAGGGGCGTTGTGAAGAAATCGTCGAAGCCCAAAGATATAATCTAAGTCGTCGATATCCGTGTTCATTGTGAATCGTTGATCTAGTCGCCTAGTGTTCGGCAGTTTGGGGAATTTGTATTGGGAGATAAAGAGGGATAGAAGGGTCCGAAAGTCTCGAAATTTTTGGAGGAAGAAGCTTTCGCTCACGGTTTTGGCCCTCGGTCTCCAGGGAGGCTTTGTAAGCGCTCGGGGACTCCCGAAAAGGAAAAATTACTCTCGGGAAGTGTTGATGATTACAGCGTCGTGTGACATTCTCCATGATACATTCTCCTCTAGACTAAGTTGAGTCGACTTGTGAGAGAACCCATGCGATGGGTGTGCCCATGTGATGGGTGTATCATTCTCCTCTGGACTGAGTTGAGTCAATGTGTGCCCCAGTGTTGGGTGTGCCCATGTGATGGGTGTATCGTTCTCCTCTGGACTGAGTTGAGTCAATGTGTGCCCTAGTGTTGGGTGTGCCCATGTGATGGGTACATATCATTCTCCTCTGTGAGAGTTGAGTCGATATGGTCTCCTACCTTTGTACTCTCGTGGACTCAATTGAGTCAGGATTGAGATGGTACTCCAGATGATTCTCCTGTGGACTCAGTTGAGATAGAGATCTGTTGAGTATGACGTCCTTGTGGCTGAGTATAGGTGGACGTGTCCCTAGTGGCTAAGCACCAGTAGACATGTGGATCCCTTGCTATATTGTCTGAGTGTAAGATTTACTTGTAACCCTAATTGTGATGTAAAGGGTACAAGTCGGCCCCACCATATGTGAAAGACAATTAATATTTGGTCAATGATTAATTATATTACTAAGTTATTGAAGTTGGCCCTGTTGTGCCAATAGACACACCTATTGTTGTGTTTGGTCTTGTATAAATAGAGGTGATTTCCCCATTGAGGAGACACACACTCTCACACTTGTCACTTGTCATTTGGAAATTTCTGGCCTACCTTTAAGGTTGAAGTGCGCACCTCTCTTGGGCGCTAGTTTCAAGGTTGTAGAAGCACCCTCTTGTGTGCATTAGGGTTTATGGTTGGGGGATCTTCTCTTGAGAATATAACAAATGATTGTTGGGTTTTTCCCTTGGTTGAAAAGGGTTTTCCGAGGATATTTCTTCTGTTCTTGTGCATGGTTATTCTTCTTGTGATCTTGGTTATTGCAACACTTGTGTATGGTGTTGTTGCATTTGTTTATGGTTCAAGTACATGCTAAATGAAATAAACCTCATGCTTGAGCCTAGCATAGTGAAAATTCAACATGGTATTAGAGCAAAGGACTTGAAAGAAACCATTGCACAAGTTTCTAGCAAACCATCACCTCCCAGCTGCAGAACCATACGACCCTTCTAGGGTTTCTAGAAAAAGGTACAACCCTCTCCTTTTTTGTTGTTTCAACACCCTACACTAAAACGTTGGGGCTATATTGGGCATAAGAGTGTACGGCCTCCTTCAGCGCACCTCCAAAGACTCTCAAATTGCAATTCCAAGAATTTTGGATTTTTGTCACTAGGGTTTCTATGGTTCCGCAATTTTCTACAAAAAATTCAGTTCTAGGGTTTCTACAGCTCACCAGTGTTCCTATGACCCTCTAAAGGCTTATTGTTGGCAGTCATAAGTCCAACGAAACCTGAGGTTGTTAGCGTAGCCTAGCTATTAGGTTTCCTAACCTAGTTACTAAGAGTTTGTGGAAGAATCTGCAAACCATGAAGAACATAACCTTGGTGGAAGGCAGGCTTGATGGATCAAGCAACTTCAGTTTCTAGAAGTCAAGACTATAGATCACCCTGGAAGAGGATGACTTATTGAGTGTGATACACAAGACTCTACTGGAGACAACTATCGATGAAGAGAAGGAAGAAAAGAAGGAATATGACGTCAAGGCAAGGAAGATAATCATCTACTTAGTGAAAGATCATCTCCTGCCTCGTATTGCCAACCTGAAGACAGCTTGTGAGATGTATGAAGCATTGAAGAAAATGTTTGAGAGTAACAACACCCTCAGAGCTCTTACATTGAAGAGCCAGCTTCAAAACATCAATATGAAAAAAGCTGACACCATTGTTACCTTCTTCATGAAGATTGTAGAGATCATATATCAGCTAAGTGCCATTGGAGAAACTATATCAGACAAAGAACTTGTCTTGACTACTCTCGATGCTCTTCCAAGACATTGGGAACCACTTTTTCAAAGTATCAATTGTAGAGCAAAACTACCTACTTTTGATCGTCTATGGATAGACTGTACCCAGGAAGAAATCAGACTCATAGCTAGAGGAGTGCAAGACTCCCCTCATGATGACAATCATTCTCTTGCCTTTCATAAAAAGAAAGGAAGAGTAAATAGAAGAAGTTTGGAAAAGCATTCAGAGACGAGAGGACTTCATCAACTTCAGGTCATGATCATAGAAAATTCAAATCAAAGATCCATTGTTTCAGATGTGACAAGTATGGACACTTTGTGAGAGATTGTCCTACCAGGAAGAAAGGAAGACAACTTGCCTCCACTACTGATGTTGATCCAGACCCACCTCTGAAAGATGAAGACATGAAAGATGAGGCTTTCTTCTTCTGAGGTTTCTCAAGAGAACCAAAAGCAAGATTGAGCATCATTGTAGACTAAGGTAAGTTTAGTACTACATTCCTTATTTGATTTCATCATTACCTATAGTTTCTTGCTTTTGATGATGAAGGGTATTATCCATGGTGTGGGAGCCCTCATGACTTGGACCATGATCCCTAGTACGAGAGTCCAATTTTTATTAGTTGTTATCCCTTAGGGAGACCATCTTGGTTATTATCCTAGTACAGGAGGCCAGGTTGGTTATTATCCTAGTACGGTAGGCCAACAAAGAACTATAGAGGCAATAGAGGACCTGAGAAGACATAGGATGTCTCTATGTTAGCAAACACCGAAAAAGGAAGATTTATATCCTTCATACTTTAGATGGAGTCACTTGACTCAGATAGAGTCAAACTATTTGAGAAAAAGGAAGAAACGATACCTTCTCCCCCCTTCAACAGTTAAAGGGGAGACAACCATTAATCTAGTAGCTCCAGTTGATGTTCCCAGAGACATTGCAGTAGGCCATAAAAGGCCTACCTGGGCTCAACAGACTCTGTAAGAGGCAAAGGGACACACAACTCCTTGAGGCACATTCTGAGAGAGCAAGAGACCACAGAGGTTCTTGATCTATGTTTCAGCCATGAGCCACATCATTGATACTGAGCCTTCTTGTCATGGAGAAGCATCAGGTCAACAGGTATGGAAATATGCCATGACAGAAGAGTATCAGTCCATCATGAAGAATGATGCGTGGAATATTGTTCCGAGACCAGAAGGGAAGTCTGTGGTGACTTCAAGTGGATCTATAAGATCAAGCATGCAGTTGATGGAAGTGTCGAGAAGTACAAAGCGAGATTTGTAGCCAGAGGATTCTCACATGTGGAGGGAATTGATTATGAGGAGACATTTGCTCATGTAGCCCGATACACTTCCATTTGTACTATCATTGCACTAGCAACATCCATGGGTTGGAGACTACATCAGATGGATGTAAAGACATCCTTTCTCAATGGTGAGATTGAGGAAGAAGTTTACAATGAGCAGCCAGAAGGATTCATGATACATGAGCAGAAATCTCATGTGTGCAGGTTGAAGAAAGCCCCGTATGGGCTAAAGGAGGCACCTCGTGCTTGATACGAGAAGATGGATGGATTCCTAATGAGTTTGGGCTTCAACAAGAGTGTTGTTGATCCAAACCTATATTATCACATTGTTGGTAACGAGTGCCTGATCTTGGTCCTGTACGTTGATGAATTATTCCTCACCGGTTCAGAAAGACTTATTGTTGAATGCAAGCGTGCATTGACTTATGAATTCGAGATGAAGGATCTGGGTATGATGCACTACTTATTGGGACTATAAGTATGGCAGAGAATTGATGAGATTTTTCTGAGTTAAGGAAAATATATAGTGGAGATATTGAAGAAATTCGGTATGACAAACTGCAAATCCATGCCTACACTGATGGTGATGGATCTGAAGAAAATGAACTAGGCTTCTACTGATTCAGGCGAAATTGATCCACATCTTTACCAATGGATGATTGGATCATTGATGTATCTAGTTAACACCAAACTTGATATATGCTATGTAGTGAATGTACTCAGTGAGTTTATGAGTCAGTTGAGACAGACTCATTGGATAACAGTGAAGCATGTATTGAGATATCTACAAGGCACAGTTAGATGTGACCTGAGATATGCCTCCAGTGTAGATATGTGTTTGTAGGGATATGCCGATGCAGATTGGGCAGGGAGTGCAATGGACCGGAAGAGCACATCTGGTTGTTGTTTTACTTTGGGATCTGCCATGGTTTCCTGGTGCGGGAGGAAACAGAGCTCTGTGGCTTTGAGTACCGCAGAAGCAGAGTACACAGCGTTATGTGTGGCAGTCTGCAAAGTAGTGTGGCTTCGCAAGATCCTTGCAGATTTATTTGGTCATGAGATGGATTCCACTGTTATCCATTGCGATAACCATAGCTATGTGAAGCTCTCAGAGAATCATGTGTTTCATGATAAATTGAAACACATTGAGATCAAATACCATTATATCAGAGATATGGTGCAGAGGAAAGTAATACACATGCAATACCTTTCTACGAATGAACATATTGAAGATGTCTTCACCAAACCGCTTGTCAGGATGAAGTTCGAGTACTTCTGTGAGAGACTTGGTCTGGTGGAGAATGCCTCCCTAGCTGAGAGGGAGTGTTGATGATTGCAGCGTCGTGTGACATTCTTCAGGATACATTCTCCTCTGGACTGAGTTGAGTCGACCTATGAGAGAGCCCATGTGTTGGGTGTGCCCATGTGATGGGTGTATCGTTCTCCTTTGGACTGAGTTGAATCAATGTGTGCACCAATGTTGGGTGTGTCCATGTGATGGGTCTATCGTTCTCCTTTGTGAGAGTTGAGTCCATATGGTCTCATACCTTTGTACTCATGTGGACTCAGTTGAGTCAAGCTTGAGATGGTACTTCGGATGATTCTCCTGTGGACTCACTTGAGATAGGGATCTATTGAGTATGACGTCCATGTGGTTGAGCATGGGTGGATGTGTCCCTAGTGGTTGAGCACTAGTGGATGTGTGGATCCCTTGCTATATTGTCCGAGTGTAAGATTTACTTGTAATCCTAATTGTGATGTAAAGGGTACAAGTCGGCCCCACCGTATGTGAAAGATAATTAATATTTGGTCAATGATTAATTATATTACTGAGTTATTGAGGTCAACACTATTGTGCCAATAGACACACCTATTGTTGTGTCTGGCCTTGTATAAATAGAGGTGATTTCCCCATTGAGGAAACACACACTCTCACACTTGTCACTTGTCATTTGGAACTTTCAGACCTACCTTTAAGGCTAAAGTGTGCACCTCTCTTGGGTGCTAGTTTCAAGGTTGTGGAAGCACCCTCTTGTGTGCATTAGGGTTTATGGTTGAGGGATCTTCTCTTGAGAATATTGCAAAGGATTGTTGGGTTTTTCCCTTGGTTGAGAAGGGTTTTCCCAGGATATTTCTTGTGTTCTTGTTCATGGTTATTCTTCTTGTGATCCTGGTTATTGCAGCACTTGTGTATGGTGTTGTTGCATTTTTTTATGGTTCAAGTACATGCTAAATGAAATAAACCTCATGCTTGAGCCTAGCATAATGAAAATTCAAGGGGAAGAAGGTTTTAAGGACTTGTGCATTAAGATTTTGGGCTCGGGGGGGAGCTTGTGAGCTAATTTCATCTCCCGACTAGAACAATCCTAGACCGAGAGGTCGAGTGGACCTTGTGAGAGGGTGGGGTCTGCATCATTGCACATGTAGGTCTAGTGGCCTCACAAACCTTGTTGCAGTTGAATTATGCTATTTGAAATTCCATCAAACAAAAAGAGTTTTGTTTAGATTCTTGATAAAATCTCTAGTTTAGCCCCTTGTGAAGAGACCTCGTACAGAAAAGGGTGAAATTGTTGATTCCTCAACCTACTTCAATGTTATTGCTCATTCCATAGTTCAAGTATCTAAAAACAAATATTAGATATGATCAAAGTTATGAAATATTAAACCATCTGTCAAGTTGCGTTTTTTTTTTTTTTTTTAATTCTATATTTGTGTTTTTTTAGTCAATGGTCTAGAGTTGGCATCTCAAGATATCAAGCTTCATGTGAAAGGAAGCTTCAATCTATTTCCACTTCCTTATTGCTAACCTTGTTTTGGGCAATGTTGAGGCTTCGCACAACTCGAATCCTCTTGCATCGCTTCGCTTCACCAACTTTGTATGGCTTGTTTGTGTTGGGTTTAACGTGGCTTGTCTTGTTTAAACTGGCTCATTTTGTTTGTGCTCGCACCATCTCATTCCATACTAGCGCACTTAGTTCATCTTGTTTGGACTTATCTCCTCTACACTAGCCTCGACTATGATCATCTCATCTCATATTGATTCAATCAATTATGAGTAGTGGGAGTCCTTGTTACAAATCTCATTATGATTCTCCTTTTTTGGATAGGGTTGGCTCCCCTCCAAAAAGTATAGTTGTGAACAAAATACCCTCCTTTTCTAACATGTTAAGCCCCCAACTGTAATCCTCATTCATTATCATTAATTGGTTATTTTTATGTCAGCTTATGATTGTTGTTTTATAGTGCCATGTCTCCTATATATACATCAAGGATAATCATTTGAATGATCATATAATCTTTGTGCCCGTGATATATTGTAGTATGATGGGTTTTTGTATTCCTTGAATTATGCCTAAACATATGGTTTCAGTAAAATAGTCATATTTGAAAACTGTGAGATCCCAATTGAGTGTTGCGTGTGGGATTGGACAAAATGCAAAGCAAGGTGTTTGATGCCAAAAATTCAAATATGTTGGGGAAATATTGGTAAAGTGGGAGTGTGTAGAAGTCCAATCTCGTAAAATAGGGCAAAAACAATATGTTATGTTAATTCCACTGGAGTTTTCTCTTGGAAGGTCCAAATCGCATGGGATCAACAGGAGTTTGAAGAGGACATATCAAAGTACATTCTATAAATAATTCATCAATGAAATATTAGAATTGGTGATGCCATAATAAATGCAATGTCGATTAGCCAAACAAACCCCAAATTAGGGCCTTAAAAGGCATGTCAACTTAAAATAGGAGTAACTTTTGATGGGGAGCTTTGTTTCAGGTGATTCAAAAGGCGTTGAAAATAAGAGATATAGGGAAACATATTTTTAGTATTTTTGGATCATAAATTTGGATTAGTATTCAAGGGTTCTCAGAGACCCCTATTAAAGCTTTTCATTTTTATTTTTATTTTTAAATCTTGCAGCAAGTGGATTGTCAGACTAGAGATATGTGCGAGGTCTATAAACATAGAGATTTATTGTTCAACTGTTAAAATTGCAGTTGGGAAGCATGCACAAAGAGAATACAAGGGTCATCATGGGATGTCTTTATACACCTTTGTTGGTATCTGATGAGTAGTATTGTATTAAACAAAATATATTTATGGGTTTGATCTTCCACATACCCTAGGATATATAAGAAGCCTCATTGGCATAGAGAAGACCATAATTAAATCACTTTCACTTATATGTACCAATAGTACATCAAGCACAACACTCATAGATATCACTCTCATGTACCTGGGAATTAGAGAGTACAACCAAGGGTATGGTCCATACTCCTTACTCAATGTCGTGAAATACTGGTCAAGTACCATTGTTGGAAACCGAACAATATATTAGAGAGCTATAGAGTCTAATAATCACTTTCCCATGAGACCTTACAAAACCCTGGCCAATCATGTTTAAACATGAGCTAAATGTGACTCCTACAAAAACTTGTGAAGGCTCATCCTTGACATAGAAGATAACAAAGATGTGGAATTTAAGGTGTTCAGGCTGGAAGAGAAAATAGTGAGCATTAAATCTATAAAGGCAAGGAAGGTTGAGATCCTAAATATGGTAAGGAAAATAGAATTCCAAAATTTTAAAGATGATATCAAGTCAAACATGGCAAGCAAAGATGATCTTAAAGAAATGAAAGATGATCTTGAAGAGAAGGTAAGAAAGGACGATCTCAAGTAGTTGGCAATCAAGGAAGATATCAAATACATGATGAAGGAGCTAAAGAGACTCCTTGTCCTTAATTCTACTCCTTAAGAAGAGGATAAGGAGATCAAGAGGATCAAGTCCCATTCATAAGAGGATAACATTTTAATACATCTAGATAACAAAAAGATTGAGTTCCAAACACTTGATCATTCATCAACCCAAGATCCATGCCATTGTGGCATCAATTCAAGAGCAAGGAGCCATGTGATTCCTAAAATCGATATGAGTAAGTGATGGTAATGATCCCATATCATGGATATTTTTAGGTGGACAAAAGGTAACTATTGGATCATTGTATTTAGAACCTACTCAATTTGTGTGGTATTGATGCCTTTGTGACCACAAAAAGGATTTATTGTCTCTTGGTTTGTGTTTATCAATGAATTGATAATGATTATGGGGATAATACAGTAATGAACATAAATATATAAACATCAATAAATAATAAATGATAACTAATAATAAATGAAATGACACATCATATCCAAAAGACATGATCTATTAACCATTTCGACTATTCAATACTTCAAGTACACTGTCACATGACATTTTATCATCGTCATCTCTCATATTTTATTCAATATAATATTATAATTCGTATGGATATTTTTATGTTATCCCGTTTATTTTGAATATTCGATTTATAAACCAATTTGTTCATGTCATATCCAAGAAATGAATTTTATTTGTTTCATTTGGTGTTAGAGCCACATTATGATTCAACCTTTGGCCACACCTTTTCAAACCTTGTCTAATCCATCTTCTAGCCACAACCAAATCTTTCAAAGTTTCTTTGATATTCCACGTGTTTGACCACATCAGACTTTTGGCCATTCAAAGTTTATGCCAAACTAACTCAACTACAATATATATATATATATATATATATATATATATATATATATATATATATCGGTATAAAAAATAAATAATAATAATAAAATAAAATAAAATAAAATAAAATTGAAGAAAAACACCATCCTACTGCAAAATTCGTTTAGTGTACTTGTTGAGGTCGTAAGGGTCACACTCAACGAATAGAATATCCGTGAAGAAATGTCGTGGGGATAAGTCACACTTGACGTGCACAACTAATATATGAGAGTGGTCATATTATTAAAACATGAGAATAAGTCGTTCGATCGTTTTTGTGGGAATAAGTTGAACAAGGTTTACATATTAGTAAAGGAGTGGGCTAACTTAGGAGCAATCTTCCCTCCATAATTACTTTTTCGACACGTTTTCCAGCGATGCAATTTTGAATTTCCGGTTGATCTAGAAGTCTCACCAATTTTCTGAGCATCTGGGTTGGTTTAGAATGGGGCAAAACCCCAAGGGTAAGCTTTTGAAATGCATGGAACTTTCATCCATGCCAAACTCAGGCTACCCCTAAAAATCTGACCGGATTCATGCCCATTTTTTTGCCTGAAAAGAGGGAAGATTGCTCCCTAGTTAGCTTACTCCTATTAGTAAATCCAATAGTCATGACCCTTCAAAAAATCAAGAATAGATCGTTCGTCTAAGGAGAATAAAGTTAAAAGGGGTTTTATTATTACCTAATGGGACCAAAAGTTATAAAAGGGGTAAGTTCCAAAATCCAATTAAAAAGGGCTATAAAATTTATCCCTAAGTTCAAATTCAAAAGTTAGAAAAGGGGTTATCGAGGTATAAAAGCGTATTTAATACTAATTTCTAAGTTTAGGGAAGAAAGAATACCAAGAACTTAAATCAAATTTCAAGAAAATCATATATACACATAAGTATATAAGTGAAGAATTAAAGTTATTATTATATTTTAATGTAACTTAAGTAATTATCAAGGGAGATATCAGGGTATTTATGTTTCTAAAAGTAATTTAATTATTTGATGAAGTTAAAATGGATTTTAATAAAAAGAAGGAAGGAAGATTTTGTTGTAAAAAACTTTTAACCTCGTACTTCATATTATTAACAGTCGTAGGGAATATTCAAGAATAGAAGTGGGCGTGGGGGGGAATATTAGAGAAAACATATATAATGTTTTATCTAATATTGATCCCCACCCCCACCCTCACCCTCCTATATGTTTTCTCTAATCTTTCCCCCCACTCCCACCCTCATATATTATGAGGGTGGGGGCTGTTAGAAAAATAGGTGTGCTTGTTTCACCATAGACAATATAACAATATTGTCACCCAACCATAGGCCAAAGCCACCCCCGAGCACCTTAACCTTGACAGAGAGAATAATTCTGGAAGCAAACCAGAGAACCAATAGCCAATCAACATTATGTACCTCTTTCCAAAGCTAGCGCACAAGGCAGAAAGTCCAAACCATAACCAAGAGAAAGTCCAAGCCTAAAATCGAAAATACAAGTTGCAGTAGTTGCAACTGCAACTACTCTCCAAACTTGTGCACTTACTTGATTTCTGCAGTTGCAAGTTGTGTGTGTCCAAATGAGCCCTGGCATATTGTATTTATACTGCTCTTTCTTAGCTGTCTAGGTCAACTTCTCTTTCTAGAGGCTAAAAACTCAATATTAATTATTTTCTTTAGTCGACTTGTCTTCTAGGGTTATGTTTGATGCTTTAGGGTTTCTTCTTGCTTCCCATAATATTCTCATCTTGTCAGGGTTACACGTGGAGGTTTAATACCTCCTACAACTACCATAATATCAACACTCCCTCCTAGCTAGGGAGGTATTAAAGGAAATGGTCTTGATCACAAACAAACCATTCAACCAATAGCATCATCATCGCCACACATGCTATCTCATGATCAAATCACAAGCACCATCATTACTATCAATATCATATGATAGCATCAACTGCATCATCTCTCGAAGCCATACTCCAACTAAGTAATCAAGCATGATATTGAATAGGTCACTCACTGCACAGAGTGATACAAGAATCATTCTTCTCATCTGAACATATGTCTTAGAAGAATAATTGTTCCAGTCAGATGTTGGAAGCCGCGCCATGGGCTACACGGACTATTCTTCTAATCTAGACATACGTTCTAGAAGAATAAATTTCCTAGACCATTTTCCGCCTGGAGAATGTCTGTCCACCAACACACTGACTATCCATCTTGCTAGTAATCATTTCCAACACTACTGATAGTCTCCATGGCAATCAGAACAATGTCGTTCAATAGAACACAATTGTGTCTATCCATAGTAGTACACAACTACTAACCAGTGGTACACAACCACACCAAGTAGCACACAACTACTTAATTAATGACATATAGTCACAACCATTGGAATACATCCACCACAATAGCATACATCTATTGTCCAGAGACATATAGTCTCCATAGCAATCATATCATCTAATATCAACCCGCATAAAACAATATCATGATATAAATTGAGTCATCTGGGCCATTCTTCCACTCACATCTGTGATATCTGGAAGAGCATCTTCCCTTGGAAGGTAAAACATCAGCCATGGGCTATCTGAATTATTCTTCTCAAGCATAGAAGAATAACTGTCCCTGATTTCTGAGCCTGGACCATTCACCTCTAGGCCATTCCTCCGACACTAATCATAGTGCAACCTAGAGAGAATGAGTCTGCCCTAGGGAATACCTGTCCCTGATTGCTGAACCTGGACCATTCACCTAACTGGGCCATTCCTCTGGCACTAATCATAGAGAAACCTGGAGAGAATGAGTCTACCCTAGGGAATGATTGTCCTGCACCAACCTCCAAAATGGACCATTCTTCGAAACTGCTCACAACTGTGAACTTCGAAAGAATGATTGCCCGGTGAGGCTGACCATTCTACTTGGCGACTACTCAGAGTGACTGCCAAGAAGAATGACTGTCCTAGACCATTCCTCCACACTAGCCACAAGGGGAATCACTGTCTATGGTACAACAACAATCTATCAGACCACTTTCATTACGAAAATGATTGTCCGATCTGGACCATTTTCGGAATTGGAAAATGCATGTCCATTAGAAATCTCAAACTAATTTCCGAAGTGGAAGGGAACTGCTCATCCTGGAACATTTTTCGAACTGAAAAATGATTGTCCATAAATCAATAACATATTAGTGCTCCCTCCCAACCTGGGAGTAATCACTTACCTTTTCAATAGGGAAGTTGTCTCCACAAGCTCCAGGAAGTTGTCTCCACGAGTAATTAGGAAGTTGTCTTGATTATTGACTTCTTTTTGGTCTTTTCAACTTTGATTTTGATTTTTCCCCGTCTGACATTTGTTACTTATATAATGACTTCCACAAGAATTATCACCAAAGATTGTCAACACACTTCATCTTTTTCATGTGTATTGTAGTCATCGTGATAGCAATCCTTGACTTTATTCTTCCATAAGTATTGTTTCACTGACCATCTTTTCTTCTAAGAAATAGATATACATGATATGTACAGGAGCTATGCAAACATGTTATGTACAAGAATATTGTTACCTTGACTAGAAGAAGAAGTATGCTCCATCCTTCTTAACTTTATTTGGGGGTTCCTTTTCTTCGACAACTGTTGATTCGTGTGTTTCCTTCCTTTTCTTTAACTCAGGACAATGATTCTTGTAGTGACCATATTTTCGACAGTTGAAGGATTTTATTTTTGACATATGCTTTTCTTGATTTTGCTTTTTCCTTAAGCAAAACTTCCTCTTATTCCTGAAATTCTTGAATTTTGTTGTGAAGGGTTGATCATCATATTTATTTTGGGAGTTTGTTTTTGCGTTAATCCTTGATTCTTCTTATGCATGGCAAGTCCAAAGCTCTTCAAATGTGGGATACTCCTTTCTTGTGTTCATGCTTGCGGAAAATGCATCCCATGTCTTGGGAAGGCCATTGAGTACTATATTTACCAATTCCTTCTCTAAAATGATTTCTTCAATAGCTTGTAGTTGATCTCTTAATTGATAGATTCTCACAACGTATGATGTTATGTTGTCATCATCATTCATTTTCATGTCATAGAGCTGATTCTTCAGACCCATTACTTGTCCAATGTTTCTGATTGAGAAGAGGTTAGTTAGGGCATCATACATCTTCTTAGACAAGTCAAGATGAGAGATGTAGGGTAGCAAGTGGTCTTTTACATAGTCCACTATGATACTCATAACATCGATGTTATTGTCCTTGAAATTTTCCACGGCTGTAACGTTCTAAGGTTCCTTCTCTTTTCTCGCTTCAACTTGTGTGGTTCCATGATCTTGCTTTTCATGATATCCAATACTTTATTCTTGGCAAGGATGATGTCAATCCTTGTATTCCATGCTCTGAAGTTAGAAGCCCCTTCTAACTTGTTTTCTGACTTCATAGAATAAGTCATAACTATGTTTTACTTGGTCAACCTTTAACTTTGACCCAAAACTCAAACTTGACGTCTTATCTTGCTGGGAGGACCAGGAGGTGTGCTATGTTAGGGAGCACTAGGATATCCAAAAATCAGGTCAATCTCTTCACTTAAGGTGCCTTAACAAGAGGGTTAAGGTTTCGTTGTTGCAACAAAACTTTGACTGCAACTGCAACTATAACTGAGAAAATCCTCCCAATCTATCTTCCAGCAGTTAGATTGTTCGAATATAGTGTGGGCCCATGACTTGTTAGAAAAATAGGCATGCTCGTTTCACCATAGACAATATAGCAATATTATCACCCAACCATAGGCCGAAGCCACCCCCGAGCACCTTAACCTTGACAGAGAGAATAATTATGGAAGCAAATCCTAGAACCAATATCCAATCAATGTAGCATACCTCTCTCCAGAGCGAGCGCACAAGGAAGAAAGTCCAAACCATAACCAAGAGAAAGTCCAATCCTAAAACTGAAAATACAAGTTGCAGTAGCTGCAACTACAACTACTCTCCAAACTTGCGCACTTACTAGATTTATGCAGTTACAAGTTGTGTGTGTCCAAATGAACTATGGCATCCTCTATTTATATTGCTCTTTCTTGGTTGTCTGGGCCGACTTCTCTTTCTGGAGGCTAAAAACTCAATATTAATTATTTTATTTACATGACTTGTCTTCTAGGGTTATGTCTAATGCTTTAGGGTTTCTTCTTGCTTCCTAGAATATTCTAGTCTTGTTAGGGTTACACGTGGAGGTTTAATACCTCCCGCATCTACCATAATATCAGCAGAGGGCAATATTAGAGAAACCATAATATTGTTTTTAGATTTCTGTGGTGAGTATTTTCAAAGTTATTTGCAGGATAATCCACAGTTGGTGTCATTTTTGTCGATGTTTCGAATCCTAATCGGGATTCATCATCAGGACTAATCGTCAATTGATAACATGTTGATCTCGGTTAATTAATAGTTACTGTGTGGGATGTATTAAATATTTTAACCTAGGTCGACTGTCTAAAAACCTACATAAATTAATTGATTTTTTTTATTCATTTTTTAAACTGAATAATGATATAATATTAATAATTAATACTTATAGTTTGTAAAGTTATTTAGTTATATATAAGTAAAATAAGTTTTAAAGAGTTTTTAATTAAGTGATTAAATATTTGATTAATTGAATTAAGTTTTTAAACTAAATAATAATATAAAAATAAACTATTAGTAAGCTTGTAAAGATTTTAAGTGAAAATTAAGTTAGTGATTAAATATTCCATTAATTGAATTAAACTTAAAGTTTAATTAATTGAGTTATGGTGAGAAGGGGGCTTTAGTTAGGTTGTTTGTTTTTAGGTTTTAGAGTTTTTAAATTTTGTTTTTAGGGTTAAATTTTTTAATTACAGCTTAGTGAACTAGTTACTAGAAAAAGTTTTCGGAAATGTGGGTTTTAGGTTTTAAGAATCGCTAGATTTTTACCTTAAAGTTTAATTAATTGAGTTATGGTGAGAAGGGGGTTTTAGTTAGGTTGTTTGTTTTTAGGTTTAAGAGTTTTTAAAATTTTGTTTTTAGGGTTAAATTTTTTAATTACAGCTTAGTGAACTAGTTACTAGAAAAAGTTTTCGGAAAGGTGGGTTTTAGGTTTAGAATTAAGAGTCAGGAAGGAAAGGTTTTTAAGGTTTTTAAAAAGAAAGTACTTTTGATAAACAGGTTGGTTAGACTCCTAAGTCTAAGAAGTGGGGCAAAGGGAGACCTAAACAAGAAGGCAAGAAGAAGGGAGGTGTCAG
>ML776666.1:2193694-2224983 GCA_009831015.1 Picea engelmannii
GATGTTTGTAGAGGATGTGCCATGGGCAAGTATGCCAAGGCTCCATTTCCTGCTAGTGACAACAGATCAGCAGAGATCTTGGATTTGATTCACTCGGATGTTAGCGGGAGGATGTCATCTCCTTCCTTGAGTGGTTATCAGTATTATGTCTTGTTTATTGATGACTATTCCAGGAAGACCTGAATCTACTTTTTGAAGACCAAGGGAGAGGTCTTCAAGCGGTTCCAAGAGTTCAAAGCTTTTGTGGAGAACTAAACGGGGAAGAAGATCAGGTGTTTGAGGTCGGATAATGGAGGGGAGTATTGGAGGGGAGTATACCTCCAATGATTTTGATGACTATTGTGCGAGAGAGGGCATCCAGAGAGAGATGATTGTTGCTTACAACCCCCAATAGAACGGGGTTGCAGAGAGGAAGAACAGATCCATTGTAGGCGCAACTCGAGCGATGATCCATGATCAGGGGTTACCTTTGTTTTTGTGGGCAGAGGCCTACAACACTGTTGTTTACTTACAGAACATGAGTCCTCATAGAGCTTTGGGGAATATGACACCGGATGAGGCTTTTACTGGGAAGAAGCCTCAGGTGGGACACTTACATATTTTTGGTTGTGTCACCTATTCTTTCATCCCCAAAGAGTTGAGGAAGAAGATGGAACCCACTGCAGAGAAGGGTATCTTTGTGGGTTACAGTGAGATCTCGAAGGCGTATCGGATTTACATACCCGCATTGAGGAGAGTGGTTGTTCGACGGGATGTAAAGTTCGAGGAGCAAAAGGCCTATGAGAGATCTCAAGAGTTAGATCAGAGAGAGCCACCGACTCCTAGCACACAACAGGGGAGTCTGGGACAGGGTTCAGGGCCACAGGGGTCTGGAGGTACAGGTGTTTCCGGAGTTACAGGGTCACAGGTGGTGGTTCCACAGGTGGGCAGACAGAGCAGTCCGCAAGTTTCACAGGGCGGTCAACAGGGTAGTTCACTTGGTTTATAGTCCACTAGTTGACAGTACTCATGGTACTTCTGGAGATACAGGTTCAGTTTCCACAGGTATTGGTACAAGGTTCCCAGGTACAGGTACCGGTTCAGGCAGAGCAGGTACAGGTACAGGGTCACAGGGCACGGTTGGTCAAGGTTCTGGTGTTCAGTCTTCGGATGTTGATGATGAGGAGGTTCCATCAGGGAAGAGGAATCCTAAGTGGCTTCAGGAGACTCTGAGGGAGGCAGGTGATTTTGGAGGACCGAAGAGAGCTACCAGAGAGAGCAGGCCACCGGAGAGATTTTGTGCTCACATGGCTATGGTGACCAACAATACAGAGTCCGAGCCTTCTAGCTATGAGGAGGCCACCAGCCAACAGGTTTGGAGAGAGGCTATGGTTGAGGAGTATGTCTCCATCATGGAGAATGATGTTTGGGAGGTGGTGTCGAGACCTAAAGGGGAATCTGTTGTTACTTCTAAATGGCTCTACAAGATCAAGCATGCTGCAGATGGCAGCATTAAGAAGTACAAGGCTCGGTTCGTGGCGAGAGGATTCTCACAGGTAGAGGGAGTGGATTACGATGAGACTTTCGCACCTGTTGCTAGAGATTCATCTATCCGATCAGTTGTTTCCATTGCAGCAGAGATGGGTTGGAAGATCCATCAGATGGATGTGAAGAACGCATTTCTGAACGGGGTTTTGGATCAGGAGGTGTATGTAGAGCAGCCATTGGGATTTGTGGTACATGAGCGCGAGACTCATGTGTGCCGCTTGAAGCAGGCACTTTATGGACTGAAGCAAGCTCTAAGAGCTTGGTATTCACGCATTGATACTTACTTGCTACAGATTGGTTTCATGAGGAGTGAGTCGGATGTGAACCTCTATTACATTGTGATTGGGGGTGAGCCACTTATTTTGGTTCTCTATGTGGATGATCTTTTCATCACGGGGGCAGAGAGACTGATTGAGGGTTGCAAGAGGGATCTTGCTTCAGAGTTTGATATGAAGGACATCGGACTGATGCACTATTTCTTGGGGTTAGTGGTATGGCAGGAGGAGGGGCATATCTTCCTGGGACATGGCAGGTACGCAGTTGATATACTTAGCAGGTTCAACATGGGTGATTGCAAACCCATGTCCACTCCTATGATCACCAACTGGCAGAAGATCAGCACTTCAACTTCTCCGTTGGTGAACCCGACTTTATATCGTCAGTTGATTGGTTCCTTGATGTATCTAAGTAACACTCGACCAGATATATGTTTTGCAGTTAACACCTTGATCCAGTTCATGGTGGAACCCAGGCAGGTACACTGGGCAGCTACAAAACACGTCCTTCGTTACCTACAGGGCACATTAGACTTTGGACTGGAGTATGTTCGTGGAAATGGGGTGAGACTGGCAGGGTACACAGACTCGGATTGGGCAGGGAATGTTTCTGATCGGAAGAGTACTTCCGGATGTTGTTTTGGATTGGGTTCGGCAGCAGTGTCGTGGTTCAATCGGAAGCAGAAGTCAGTAGCACTGAGTTCTTCTGAGGCAGAGTATATGGCAGCTAGTCTGGCTTGTTGTGAGGCTGTATGGCTTCACAAGATGTTGTTTAGCCTATTCAGAGAGTGTTTAGATCCTACTATGATTTACTGTGACAATCAGAGCTGCATCAAGCTTACGGAGAATCCAGTATTTCATGGCAGATCTAAGCATATTGACATTCGATATCATTCCATACGTGACTATGTTCAGAAGGGCATTGTGAAGCTTGAGTTTGTATTGAGAGAGAGCAAGAGAAGAGAAGACCAAATGAGAAGTCATTCTTTCCAAGAGAGATTGAGAGATTGAGAGAGAGCAAGAGAAGAGAAAGTTTCTATTTTCTGAGAAGAGAAAGCAACAGAGAAGAGGCACGAATTCCAAGGCAAAACTAGGGCACGGATTTTGAGGCAGCCAACAGTGAAGAAAAATCCGTATAGTACGGATTTGGTACGGACACATTTAATGTACCTGTTTTGGCCGTACAACAGCACGAAAACCAAAGGAAAAGGGTGCATTTAATGGTCCGTACAGGTCGTACGGCCGCCGTACAACTGCTGTCAATTCTGGGCACGTTTGTCAACAAATCCGTACAACATTTATTGTTGTGACAGTCCGTACGGTACGACTGTCTGAGCACAGAATTTTAGGCTGCAGATTTGGGTGTCTTCCAGTCATTTTCAAGCACGAAAAACGAGGAAGAGATAAGTTAAATTCTGTTGGTTTGATTTTTGTTGATATGTAATTTCCAGAAATTGAAGAAATAAGAAGAACTCCCTCTCTCTCACTGGTTTTCCCCACATTGGGGTTTTTCCAGGGTCAATTGACCAAAATTCATTGTGTCATTAAATGTATGCTTGCTGGTTTAATTTCTGAGTTTTAAGATGTTGTCTTCTATGCTGCAAATTATATTTTCTATGGGAACAGTTTTTGGGGCAATGGAAAATCCCAATCCTTTTTTCAATATGTTTACTTCTTCATTTTTGAGAACATAATTGGATAGGTTAATTACTTTTTTGTATGTTGTAGCGTATTCTTTGTTCATGGTAGCGTTTTTGGTGTCATAAGTATAAGTATTAATTATTATTATTATTATTATTATATCATTATTAATTATAAGTATAAGTATAAGTATTAATTATTATCATTAATTATTATTATTATATCATTATTCAGTTTAAAAAATGAATAAAAAAAATCAATTAATTTCTGTAGGTGTTTAGACAGCCGACCTAGGTTAAAATATTTAATACATCCCACACAGTAACTATTAATTAACCGAGATCAACATGCTATCAATTGACGATTAGTCCTGATGATGAATCCCGATTAGGATTCGAAACGTCGACAAAAATGACACCAACTGTGGATTATCCGACAAATAACTTTGAAAAAACCATAATATTATTAACAATCGTAGGGAGCATTCAAGAATAGAAAATCACCATCATTATTGATGCAAACCACAAGGAAAATTACATTAATGTCGACATGTCGAATCAATTATTAATTTTAGAGCCAAGTATAAATGAAAAGAAAAACACTTTTGGTGATGAATATGAAATTAAGGACTTACAAGTAACATTTGATGGTTATAGATGCATATCCCAGTTCCATGTTACAACTATGTTTTAAAAAGAGGTGGACATAATTCTCAATTCAACCTGGCTAAAAATGTGGGGTACCTCAATCTTAAACATGGAAAAAAGTTTGTGACGTTCTACTATAAGAAGAAGAAGATAAGATTGCAAGATATTACAATGAAGCCATGCTAAGAAGCACCCTCCTCAAAAAACCTTAAATATATCTCAAAAAACAACCTTCAACATTATCAGAAGCAAGGACAAATGATGCAAAAAGAGGTTGAAAAGGCTATTGTTGATAAAGATGAAGAAATTTCTCATCGTGAGAATTATAGGAAAAACTTGATCGCATAGATTAAGAATTTAAATGGTGAAAAGAAGTTGCAACAAGAAACGTTAAAGCAACTTACCATTGAGGAATAACTGATTGATTAAGAAACAATGACTAACCCCATTGAAACAAAGAAGTCATCAAATGTTGAAGTACAAACAATGGAAATTTCAAGTGTATTTGCTAATAGAAATTCAGTGATCAACAAATCGACTTAGGTATATGAAGAAGGCACATACCAAAATGTTAATCAAGAGAACACTACAAGTATGAGAAGGAAAGATTAGGTTACAAAGACACCTTATCAACATCCCGATCATAAGACATGATATTTTAACCAATCAACGTATCAACATTGTTTGGATCAAAGACAATATTCAAACTATATTTCGATGAATATTAATTCTAGTACAATTTAGTTTCAAAACAAAAGTTGTTACCACATAAATCCAGAAAAGATCGAATAAGTGTGGTCAAACCCTATCACAATTCAACAACTTTGCTCAATGTTTATAAGATAATATTGTCTCATGTTCTTAATTATAACCAATTTAATGATGAAGAATCATGAGAATACATTACAAGCCATAACAAAAACATAACTTTGTTATGTGTTACCCACCATTCCGTTGAGCACTAAAATTTTGCAGTGATGCCCTCTGCACCTGCATTAATTGTCAAGAGATGTGAGGAGCATAATAGTATGATAGGTCCTAATGTTGAAATAGAAAGATATAAATAGTATTTGTATTTTACTACACCTGTAGATAAGTATTGATACATGTGGCACCCCTTAAAACATAAATATTATAGGTCTGTCATATGGAAATTCCACATCAAAACACCTGTTTAGGACAACAATCAACAATAATTCTAAAAAGTATTAATTATTCCAGCAATAAGGGCGCTCTGAAAGATATATTCTAGGGACTGCAAACATGTGACGAGAAAGGGAGAATACTTTTTCCTCTATTTATAGCAAAGACAACCCAAAATTTTCTTTTCAACGTGTATGGATTTGAAGTTCAAATATTGCCAAAGATATGGAGTCTGAAATTTGCAAAATGAAAGCAAACTTTCTTCTAGACTCAAGAGGGTTTAAAGTTGCTTAGTGTTGGGGTTGTTGCTCAAATAGAGACCAATGATACATAACAACAATACTACCAGCATTGTATGGAAGACTTCAAGGATTTCTAGCGCCCAACACAGAGATATGTCCCATAGATCCATTATGAGCATTATCTTAGAATGAAAGAACGTATGGGGTCGACTTGGGAGGATCAACAATTTATGGTTTATTTGTACAAAGAGACATGTAGTAGCATTGCAAATGACTCTATCATACAACTCCCACAAGGATCAACCTTGAAACCAATTGTTGGAGCAGGGCATTTTGGGACTAGTTTTGGGAATCATGCAGAAGCAACTACGCGACAAGTCAGCTAAGGAGAAGCGCGCACGGAAGCAAAGAAGGAAGTTAGTTAGGCCTTTCAGTCCATTTTGTAACGGGTTAAGCTCTAATGTAAACGTATAATATGTATGGGTTTTGGGTAGAAAGAAGTAGTTTTAAGGTGGATGCAACATGAAAAGGAGAGAATGAGCTAAGTGTGCATTGTATGCGCAAACAACAAGGGCATTTTGGGGTAGAACTAAGATATTATGTATGAGCGCAGTGCACACCTTTTGTAAGAGATCATGCTAAATAATAATATAAGAAGCATGTCGTCGTGGACATAGCCAATATTGGATGAACCACGTTAAAATATGGTGTCTCTTTGCTATGTTGTGATGTGTTTGATTACTATTTTATTTATTGCGCACACTTAATGTAGGTTGGTTAACATGAATTTGTGATATGTTGTTATGGTTATGCACACATAATGAATGGTATAATGAATGAATGTTAAGTTGAATGGTTAGAATGAATGCCTCACATTCCTCCATGACTGCGGAAACCTGGTTTCTACAGTCCCTACAGATACCTCGGGTGAGAATTCACATGCTTGCGGGCGATGCCGAAAGGGTCGGTATCTTAAGGGTTTTGTTGGTGAATTAATGTTGAACCCCGCGTCTACCCACTGCGTGCCAACAAATGGTTCCATTATGGGGACCGGGATCTGCAACTGAGGGGAATGCGGGGGCCGACTAAGGAAGAGATCAGACAATGGATAGAGGTGAGAGAGCACAAGTTTTCCATAAGTCAGAATAAGAACTAGCATATCGGTTTCGAGCAATGGTTGCAGAGGTATGTACATTGTATTCACATATTTACATGGGATTTTCTTTGCTAACTTCTCAAATATTTTGACCGAGTGGTTACAGAGGTTAGCTGAAAAGAACGAAACATTTTGCACCGTTGTACCGACAAATTGGAACCCTGAGTTGATTCAACAAGTTAATACAGTAAGCAAAAAAATATCACGCGCAGGTTATTTCTGGCTGGATAGTATATTGGGGGGTTATATTATTGAGTTTGTTATAGATTGTACCTATTCATATAGTGTTGTTGAGAGAGAATTATTTAAGGATCTGTGCAGAAGATACTTGAAATCATTATCTACTTGGATCAAGATGTTGCGTTGTGATAAGGGAGTTATGGAGATGGAATCAGATTGCCCTAGTAGCTAAGTGTCTTCGCGCACATAGGGGGGTTGCAAGCTGACCGAGGAATTGTCTAAGTGTATGGAAAAGAGGGATGCAGAAAAGAAGGAATGATAAACTGATGGGACGATGATGTTGAGAGAAGAAGGATGTGTGACAGACGAAGAGATTGGAGTATTGTGCAGTGGTAAAAGATTTAGACATAGTAGGAAGAGGACTGTGGATGATAGAGATGGGAAACAAAGTGAGATTGAGGAAAGAAACACTGGTGTAATACTCTAGATCAAAGGAATACCGCACACATAAGAGTAGGAAAAGGAAAAGGTTTATCAGCTCAGTCAAGTAGAAGAAGATCCCACTCAGATCAGACTCTGCGTTGAACCCACTACCTCGTGTGTGTCCCAAAGAACTGAGGTAAGATCTGAAATTTTGTCACTTGTAGTGAGTGAGGGAAGTAAAGATAACAATAACGTAGTCAGAGTAGTGGAAGTAGTACACCAAGTCAGAATTATCTAGTGTCACCATGGACAAATACTGTGCAGAGCATGATGGCAGGAGTAGATCCCACTTTGAGGATGCATGTCTTTCACGAAGCAGGTTCAGAGGATGCAAAACAATATTTGTTTGTGAAGTGAAGTGATATGGATAGTGAAGAATGTCTAGGATGATGATTCAAAGATTGTGCAGTTGGCAACGACGTTGATAGAACACGCATTACTATGGTATATGAAGTATCGATCTACTGCACCTACGGGACAAACTAGAACATTATCAGACATTAGACAAGCTTTGTTGAAAGAGTTCCAGAAGCCGAAGTCTAAGTCACATTGTATTACAAAGATGAAAGAGATCAAGCAGTTGTCAAAAGAGTCGGTATGGGATTTTGATCAGAGATTCAATATCTTAAAGGATTGGCTGGCTTTCCAGATCCCAGATGAGAAACATAGGGAGTGGTTCATTGCAGGATTGTCACTGCATATGCGTTACCCTTTGACGCAGTAGAAGATTACGTCGCACTCAGAAGCCATAAAGATTGCTATGAGGTTGGAAGCATCCCCTATAGGAGAAAACAACGAAGGGATGGCTCAAGTTCAGTCGTAGTTAGTAGCAATGACTATTCAGTTATAGGATCTTGTGAAAGTAAAGGAAAAGCACAAGGAAGTCTTTTGTGTTACATGCAGAACAAAAGGTCATCAAAAGAACGAGTGTCCTTTAGGAGTATGGTGCGAGATATGTAAAAAGATGGGTCATAATCCTACTGCTTTCCCATTGATGCAAAAGTACTAGAGCACTGTTAGAAACCTATTTTGTAATTTTTGTAAGTCTGTCCAACATGATGAAAAGGAATGTCGCGCATTTGATTTGATGAGAGAGCGCACAATGGATGCATACATGGTCCAAGGGGAAGAAGGACCAGAAGGAGGGGTACCGCAGTATAATAATCCGAGAGTTTAAAATCAAGAAGGAAGAAGAGGATTTAGAGTTCGTGGAAGAGGAGGATTTGGCAGAGGAAGAGGATGAATTATATGTTATAATTGTAATTATCCTGGGCATTTGGTGCGAGACTATCTAAATCCTTGCACGAAATGCACTTACTGTAGACAATGGACCATGCGACAAAAGACTGTCCACTATTGATCGCGAAGTGGAAAGAAAAGAGGAACCTGAATGTGCAGATGATAGTTGTAGAGGAGCATGGTGAATGACTTAAGGTAGAAACAATTACGCACAAAGGAGTGAGAACAAGAGTTGATGCGATAAAACAAGGAAAGAGGATCGAGCAGTGGGTAAGGAAAGCAACATAGCCTCCTCCGTTGTTTGACCCTAGAAAGGAGAGGGACATGTACAAGCAAGGAAGGAAAGAACTGTTGGAGACAAAATACATAACATCGACTTCAACTGCGCCACTGGTGTATGACATACTACCTATTTATGACATGCCTCCAGTCCATGATCATTCAGAAAGAAAAGTTGAGAAGGTAAGTACGCCAAGAAGTTTCTTGAAGAGTTGTTTAAAAGTAATGAAGGATGAGACTTTGTCAAACACACCGCACAGTATGATCGATCAATGTGCGCAAGATAAAGAATCCCTTGTAGTACACCGAGTAGTTAACCAAGTACATCTGAAGAGAAGGACAAATAGGGAATTTTGACTGAATGGATAGATAGGATATTATGACATGGATAATATCATTTTAGACCTAGGATCTGATGTGAATTTCCTTTTGAAGCAGACCTGGGAAACGATGGGTAAACCTAATTTAATCTGGTCATCTGTTCAGTTGAGGTTGCCTAATCGGAATAAGATTGTCTCGATTGGAAGACTATTAGGGGTGAATGTTAACATTGATGGAGTGCACAGTGTAGTTAATTTCAAAGTAATCGAGATAGTAGATAGCAGTAAGCATTATCCAACATTATTAGGACTTGAATGGGCTTTTGATAACCAGACCCCGATTGATCTAAAGAAGAGACAAACAATCTTTGAAGCAGTAGACTGGAAAGTTACAATGACATTGAATCCCACAGAGGGAAGAAGATATGTGGAAATGGAAAAGAAAAAAGAGCTCGATAACTTGTATAATGTGACTACAGGGATGGATGATTATGTGAACCCTATTGTTGATGGTGCACTCAGTTGGCGGAGTATTAGTTCCTGCGCATCGGATTCAGAAGAAGCACTGGAAAATTGGCAGCAGAGATTACATGAAGTATCGACAAGAATATGTGCTCACATTACCTATGCGTTACGATGGATTGGAACCGAGGTATGTGATCCCCGAAGTATGATGGACTAACAACCATAGAATCTTTTATAAAGGAATTTAAATTGCAGATACTAGACCAACAAAGATATTTAACTTTAGATATCGCGCGGAAAGTGACTTCTACTAGATGGTGGGCTACGCATAAGGACAAAATTGAGGATTAACAACAATGCAAAAGGTTATTACAGGTTAGATTTGGAGCAGGAAATGAATATATTGCGTGGAAATATATAGGGTTGAATTGTCCTATAGATCATGTTACACAGTGCATTGTGATATGGAGATCAATACCAAAGCAAGAATGGACACACTTGTTTATACACACTCTGGATACAATTCCAAATAATGAGTACTTAGAGCTGGAAGTGCGTAGAGAGACAACAAATCGAGAAGAGTTAACTCATAAATTAAAGGTTACTTTCAGTTTTGAAGATGAGGCCCCTTCAGTAGACACAACTCTGCAGGTTATCAAGGATAAGATTTTTGCATCAGAAGACTCAATAAAACTAGTACTTGTATGTAGCGCACATAGATCTTCTGTGACGGTTTGAGAGGTTTTGGAATGTTATAATGTCATTGGAGAAGGCCAGGAGGATGAAGATATGAGAAATTTACAAATACTATAAACTGAAGGAGAACACACAGTAGAAGGTCCATAACTTGAATTTGTTGTATATGCAAAGCCACTGAGATCATGCAAAGTGAATGTTGGTACAAAGGATAAGCCCAAGTTTACGAACATAGGAGATTACTAGAATGAAGAGACTGTTGAAAATATTGTTGATTTACTGAGCGAATATAAGGATTTGTTTCCAACTACATTTTCATAGAAGAAAGGGATTGTTGGAGAGTTAGGAGAGATGAAGATCCCATTGAAACCAGATGATAAGCCAGTTAATCAAAGACCATATCGATTGAACCTAGTGTATAAGCAAAGGGTGAAAGCAGAGATAGACAGAATGATGGAAGCAATAATTATTGAACTTGTTGCAGAGTCAGAGTGGATTAGTCTGATGGTGGTTCAGGATAAGAAGACAAGAGGAATCAGAATTTGTGTAGATTTGAGGAAACTGAATGATGTTTTCCTACACGATCCATTTCCTATTCCATTTACAGATGAAGTCTTGGACAATGTAGGAGGATAGGAAGCCTACTCGTTCACTGATGGATTTTGAGGGTATCATTAGATTAAGCTTGCGATGGAAGATAGACATGAGACTACATTTGCGATAGAATGCGGATGTTACCAATACACAATTATGCCTTTTGGATTGAAGAATGCACCAATAGTATTCTCTCGAGTGGTTGTAGCAGAATTTAAAGAGTTTATTCATAAGTTCCCGGAAGTTTACTTAGATTATTAGAATGCGTTTAGTTTGCTAAAATACCATGTTGAAACTCTTCGCTTGATATTGGACAGATGCAAGCAATTTTAGATATCTTTAAAGTTAAAGAAGTGCATTTTCTTCACTCTGTTTGGTATTTTGTTGGGCCATGTAGTATGTAAACATGGATTGTTGGTTGATCCTGTGAAGGTTGCGGTAATTGTTGATTTTCCACCGCTTACTTCAATGTGACAGTTATGAGAAACGTTGGGCCATACAAGGTACTACTGAAATCTCATTAGGGGATACGTGCAGATCACAACCCCGTTGGAGAAGTTGTTGAAGAAAGAGGTACGGTTCCAATGGAATGAGGAATGTCAGGAGAGTTTGGATACATTGAAGAAAAAATTGGTCACCACGCCGATTTTAGTTTTCTCAGATTGGAGGAAGGAGTTCCATGTGCATGTAGATGCCTCATCTATAACATTACGCACAGTTCTAGCCTAACCAGGGGAAAGAGAGTTATATCATCCCATTGCATTTGCAAGCAGGAAGTTGTCAATTACTGAACAAAAATATACTACTACAGAGCGGGAAGGATTGGACATGGTGTATGCATTACATAAGTTTAGACATTATTTGTAGGAGTCTCACTTTAAGATGTACATGAACCATTCTGCACTGAGATACCTAGTCAATAAGTCAGTGTTGGAGGGGAAGATATGCAGATGGCTATTACTTTTTCAGGAATATGACTTTGAAGTGATTGTGAATCCAGGGAAGTTAAATTCAAGACCTGATCATTTTCCATGCATAGTGTCAGGGAAGATGCAAGAAATTTGAACAACAGCCTACCAGGCATGCACTTATTTGTAGTACATATGGTTGATGAGTATTTTGCATATATAGTACAATTATTGAGTAAATGAGTAGCCCCACCTAAGTTTACATTTGCGCAGAATAAGCAGTTAGTAGTGAAGGCAACAAACTATCATCCAATAGCAGGAAATTTGTATAAGTTAGGCGCATATGGTATTATGCGACGATGTGTATTGGAGCATGAAAGACATATGATATTATCAGAGGCACATGAAGGATTTACAAGAGGTCACTATGTAGGAAAAGCGACAACTTAGAAGATTTTGCGTGCAAGAGTATAGTGGCCCACTCTTCATAAAGACACCAAAGAGTTCTTCCAGACTTGTGATATCTGACAGAGAATCGGGAAGCCTTCTAAGAGAAAGGAAATGCCTTTAGTACAACAAGTGATGTTGCAAGCATTTGTTAAATGGGTAATCGATTTTGTTAGACCCATTAATCCGCCAACGAAAAGGTCAGGAGCAAGATACATCATTACCACGATAAATTACTTGACCGTATGGGTAGAAGAAAAACTTGTTAGAGATTGCAACGCGGAGGCTGCTGCACAGTTTTTGTTTGAAAATGTGGTGACAAGGTTTGGATGTCTGAGAATCCTTGTGAATGATCACGAAACTCATTTTTTGAATAAGAAGATTGTTGCGTTGATAGAGGAATTTCAAGTTCATCACCAGAAAAGTACACATTACCATTCTCAAGCAAATGGAATAGTGGAAGTATTCAACAAGATCCTAGAATATGTGTTGATGAAGGTATGCAATGTAAGTGAAGATGACTAGTACTTGAGGATTCCAACAATGGTTTGGGCGTATAGGACAACAAGTAAGAAGTTGACAGTACATACACCATTTATATTAGTGTAAGTTCATGAAACAATTATGCATATGGAATTCATCATGTCAAGTCTGCGCGTTGTCGCGTTGACAGAGCTTACCGATTCAGGCGTGGTAGAAAGAAGAATGTCAGGGCTAGTAGGATTGGAGGAATATTGTTTTGTCGTAGGATTCCATCAGCAAGTTTAGAAAGCACGCGAGAAAGCCTAGCATGACAGACACTTTAAACAAAAGAAGTTCCAGACATGAGATTTAGTTTTGCTTTATGACAACAAGTTTTTGCAGCAACTTGGGAAGTTCCAAATGCATTGGTTGGGCCCATACGTGATAAGGTTTGTGATAGATGCAAGTGTTATTCAGTTGGAGAAACTAAATGGGGAACCCATGGAAGTACTCGTAAACGGTATTCGACTGAAAAATGTAAAGACATAGTCGTGCTTCCACACACTAGTATCAATGCATAGAATGTGTACTATAGTACTTGTATAATAATATTTGTATTATAGAAAGAAAAAGAAAAGAAGAAAAAAATTAAAAGAGTTTATAGTAAGATAAATGAAGTCATGCATAAGGTAATAAACCCAAAAATGTCACAGAGATGTCGAAAGAGGAAGGAATTATGCACAAGGAGGATTGAATTGCGACAAATATCTACACAGAGGGTGGGAAAAGCATTAAAGAACATACATGATGAGACAAGTATTAAAGAGGAAACATGATGGCAAGGTAGTGGAGACACATAGTCATAAAGGAAAACCAACAAGAGGATTTTGACAGGATGGAAAATCTACTGTATGATCCGCCAGAGGATACAAATTTATTGAAGTGTTAGGGCAAGAATTGAATGTGAATGCAAGTTAATTAGACCGCAAGCTTAGGCACGAAGAAGAATAAAAGCAGTTGGTGACATGCTATACAAGTAGACGAGGGGTTGACATGGATAGGTTATTGTTGCATGCACATTTGAGAGAACACATATCTTTTTCTTTTTTTTTGGTTGGCGGAATTAGCAACTAGTTGGGCACCTACTCGCAGTACACGTGGTTGTGTTATCCAACTGCTACACTATAACCTCTAGGTGTGCCTAGTTGCCCCACGCATTACACACGGGAGAAGTTGAACTCGAGACCTCTTTGTAACTTCATTTTCATGACACTTGCCAATTGAGCTACCCCCTAGGGGCGAGAGAACACAGATCTAGAGAGCGTCAGTGTTGCAAATAAAGTTAAGTCTGTTGCAGAGAGAACAAAGTGTGTTTCAAAGCGCTATGGCACCACTGAAGACAGGAGAATCCTCACAGCAGAAGAAACAACACACCAAGCAGACATCAATACATGTATTTAAGTAAATCTTAGAATCGTCAGCGTCAAGGCCAAGCCCAATTAACTTTCCGAAGGATTATGTGCCACCCAGGAAGTCGACGACAAAGCAGGTTAAGCTACCAAACGAACCGAAGTATCAACTTGTCAAACTAGAGATCCCATTGGGGCTAATCATTAAAGGAGACATGTTGGGCGCGATAGGAAATATGAAGTATGCAGACCACGATTTGGCAGACATAAAGAAGTTTCAAGAGTTAGCAACAAACAAGTACATGCGCACAAAGCTCAGTTCAGATTCACAGGAGTGGGAAACAAGGTTGGAGAAAACATGAATACTTAATATGTTAGAGATACCGCATTTTGGCAGGAGCGTGGAGATAAACATTTACGTCAAGATGTTATTAAGTTGCGTGCATGGGGGTTCTTGTGATTAGACAAAGGAGTGTCCATAGTTACAAAGTTGATTGTGCAGATCATCGGGCTACCATCAGCAAGGGAAGATCCACTACCATTATTCACGGACAAATCTGAGGATAAAGCCTTGGCAGAGAAGATGAAAGATAAGTATGACACACATAGAGGAGCACACAATTTGGATGTTGGAAGTTTTAATGATGATATCGTTGGGTTCATGAAGCAGGTGTTGGCCTGTAAGTTGCTGAGGAAATGTCTCAAAGATTAGGTACCAACATGTGTAATAGCAACAACTGAGAAGTGCTTCACAAGAGTACAAATGAACTAGGAGACGTTGTTGGTAAACCAGTTCTTGATGGATTGCAAGGAGGCACAAGATAAAGAAACATAATTTCATTATCTGTAGCTATTGATATTAATTGCATTAGTGGCTTGGAGGGAGTTGGAAGACACTCAATTTCCGGGAGTTGCGAAGAAACGATGTTTAGAAACAATATATGTACACTTGTGGCATATTGCGCACAAGGAAAAACAATTGGATAACAACATTACTTTCTATGTTTACAAGGAGTTAATTCAACAGAGCATTCAGGATACATCGTGCATACTACCACAAGTAGTGGAAGCATACAAAGAGATTGCACGTTTTAAAGCAAGAAGACGTCATATGTATATCTCAGCCAAGAGGAACCTGGATCTGCAATGGTTGACAACTAGATACAAATTGACAGGAGATGAGGTTGGAGAGATTATAGAAGATTGGGAGGAAGAGTGGAAAACCCCCGTACTATAAATAAAGCAACGAGAAAAGTAGATCAAACGAGAGAAGGAGACTGAACTAGAGAACGATCTAGAAGAACAAGAAGAGGAACATGAAGGAAAAGGTAGTGACACAGGAAACACGTAGAAAATAGTATCGCGCATTGGAGAGAAGAGGAAAGAATGGGACAAGGGGAAATCAATACACCAACGCAAGAAGAGGAAAACATTCAAGGAAGTCCCCCCCCATACCCTAATTGTAGATGACTTAGACAAAATAAGAGATCAAGTAAAGGATGTGACAAACGAAGCGTTTCAGGGCACGATGCAGAAACAGGAGGAGATACACATGCATGTATAGGAGCAAATAGCTTCATTGTGTCATCTCTTGGAAGCAACCAAGATAACACCAGAGAAAAGGACACAGGAAGAAAAAATGAAGAGTACAACAAAGATTACAGAAGCAAGACCAAGGACCTCTCACCCATCAAAAGCATCAGTAGAGCACGAAGTAATGAAGTTATCAACATGAGCATTAGAATTTCCCTCGATGGAGATGCAAGAGCAAGCACAAGCATTAAATCATATTGACTTAGTCTTGTCACATTTGTCGATGAATGTATTAAAGGGTTTGCAAACAATTGTTACGCAAGAGATAAATTTATGCACAGAGTCGAAGACGATGGAGCTAACCAAAGTTAAAAATGATAAGGAAACATTGCATATAGAATATAGCAAAGTTATGATTGAGCGAGATGAGGCTGAACAGAGAGAAGGAAGGTGAAAAGATGCAGTGCAAGAAGTGTATTTTTTTTTCCAGACATACCAATAGAAGTTGATACTCCATTGGAAGAAAAAGTGTCGAAAATTAGCAAATCCATTTAGGGCTTCCATGAGAATATAATAGACATAGAAGCACACACTATGCCAAGCACTCCACCTGAGGAACTGCAACAAAGAGAGAAGACAACAACAAAAACAATGGAAAGTATCAAGAGTTTGGAGGAGGAGTGTGCCATGTTGTATGAAGAAAGCACACAAGTATGGACTCAACTAGCAGAAGATGTAGAGTTGAAAGGGCCAGGGAAGAATTTGCAAGCTGCGTTGGAGGAGGTGCAAAAAGTTTAAAGAGATGATGATCACTCTGCCACCAATAGAAAAGATGGCTGCACAAGTGGAGAGTAGGAAGTTGTACTTAGATATAAACCAAATAAGAGTAGAACAACAAGCTCGCACACAAAAGATTGAGACACTACAGGAGGAAGTGTTTTGGGTAACACAGGAAAATCATGCAGATGCGCAAGGCATAGCAAAGCAGACAGTGCAAGAGAGTGTAGAGAAGTTGAAGACCCACATTATTGCAGAGACAATGGAGGGAATTTTGCAGCAGGAAACACACGTAAAGGAAAAGGTCGTGACTGCAAGAGAAACGTTCCAGAAGTTCATTGTGATGTGGAACAAGGCTTGAGATGGCTTAGGACAAGTCACAGGTGAGTGTTTGGGGCTTGTTGGAGTAGGACATTTTGTGACTAGTTTTGGGAATCATACATAAGCAACCACATGAAAATTCGACTAAGGAGTAGTGCACGCATAAGAAAAGAAGAAAGTTAGTTAGGCCTTTCAATCCATTTTGTAATGGGCTAAGCCCTAATGGAAATGTATAAATATGTATGGGTTGTGGGTAGAAAGAAGTATTTTTAAGGTGGACACAAGTTGAAAATGAGAGAATGAGCTAAGTGTGCATTGTATGCATGAACAACAAGGGTATTTTGGGGTAGAACTGAAATATTATGTATGAGCGTAGTGCACACCTTTTGTAAGAGATCATGCTGAATAATGATATAAGAAGTGTGGCGTTGTGGATGTAGCCAATATTGGGTGAACCACGTTAAAATATGGTGTCTCTTTGCTATGCTATGCTGATTACTATTTTGTTGATTGCACACACTTAATGTAGGTTGGTTAATATGAATTCGTGATATGTTGTTATGGTTCTGCGCACATAATGAATGGTATGATGAATGAATGTTAAGTTGAATGGTTAGAATAAATGCCTCACATTCCTCCACGACTATGAAAACCTGGTTCCTGCAATCCCTGTAGATACCTCAGGTGATTTAGAATCGAGTCAAAATCAAATAGAGTGGAAGCATGACAGTTTTACTGTGCAGTAGCTTTTATCATGGGGTATAGATTAGTATGGTCGAGGAAATCGCAGGGAGCTTTGCTAGGCGAAATTGCAAAGAAGGGCGAACTTATGAAGAAGGCTTTGAATAAATGATGTCAATATATATATATATATATATATATATATATATATATATATATATAATGCATCGTGTTGAGGGTTGTAAATGGTTAGGCCGACCTTTGAACGCCATTTTCGAAATAGGTTTGACGTTCAAAACGATTTATGGCATAAAGAAAGAACTATTATCTTGCTGGGCCGACCTATAATTGTGGATGTTATGCCACTTTAGAGCTGAGTCGGCCCCATTATTTGTGAAGCGAAATAAATATGTTGAAGCCTTTGTGTCAACCTTTGAAAGGATAAGGTCCATTTGTTGATAATATGGGGGTTTCTACGCCCACTTAAAAAGGTAAATAAGCCCTCATTAAGGGAAAAGAGCAAATTCAAAGGATGTTTTGACCTTGAACCCAGACGTGAATGCCATATTTGTTGAATCAACAGAAGAAAATGAACATTTGTGGAGCATGTGAAGGGCCTTTGGAGGTTAGACGTTGCACCATCACCCTAAATTGTGGACATGTGGCATGAAAAAGCCCAATATTACATTTGTTTAGGTTACTGAGGGTTTTACCCTCTATGTAGGCTAATTAGTGGACTTTTAGGCTAAAAAATATTATTTTATTGTAAGAGGAAGTTGAGCCTTTCCCCTATAAATAGAAAGACACTTCACTCATTTATATCATCACTTCTTGAGGGATTTTCTCTTAGGAGGCTTGAAATTTCTAAAAAAAAATTGGAACATTTGTTTTGGATTGGAGTTTTGGCATGGAATAATAAGGAAATCTAATTTTGGGTTGTTTTCTCTAATGCAATACTCTTTTGGAAGGTGTTTTAATGGATGTTGATGGATGATTTTGGGATGCTAGGGTTTCTTCATGCATTTTTGGGTACATTTCTGCAATTCTAAGTGCTTCTTATGGTGTCTTGGCAATTTGCTTGGTTGAACTCAAAATCTTGTTAAACCCTTGGAGGAGTAAGAATGTTTACACCCTCCTCCATGTTGTCTTTCTCATCTTGTTGGAATACTTAGGGCATAGGGTTTACACCCATGGAAACTTTAAACCTCAGTTTTGTCACTTTCAGCTTTTGTATGACTCTATTTCCCAGGTACTTCCTTGGCTATAAAATTTAAACCTAGTCTTGTCAATTTAATCTTTTTATGACTCCATTTCCCAATGAAAAGACACTGGTCCCAAATCTCCAACTACCTACTTTCATACTCTAAAGCTATCCATAACGACCTGTTCAAATTTCTTTCTCCACTTACTGTCAACCTACAACGATTACAACCTACAACTAGTTGGCTTAAAGAGAAAGAGGGATTGGTGAGGTGACAATGGCCCTTCCCTCTTAGTTTCATCAGATTGCACTTGAGCATTGGGACTTTAGCTCTATAAGTGCAAGTTTGTGCGATAACATTATGCTTTGAGGACAAAGCATTTTAAAGGGGGCAGACAATTTGATGAAGATAAATATATAAACATTAGTAAATAATAATAACAATATAAATAAATAATAAATAAAAGGACACATCCTATCTAAAAGACATGATCAAATGAAGGGACATGATATATTAACCACGATGACTAATCAATGTTGTAAGTACACCATCACTTGCATTGTATCATCATCATCTCTCACATTTTATTCAATAAAATATTTCAATCCATATGGATTCTTTTATGTTATCCCATTTATTCTGGATATTCGGTTTATGAACCAAGTTGTTCGTACCATATTAAAGAAATGAAATTTGTTCATTTCAAGTACAATCAACACCTTCTTTGGGGAATTGACAAATCTTAGGCAAAGCGGTCCAATTACATATCACATTCAGTGATTTCAAAAACTGTGTCTTAGAATGAAGAACATTCCAAAGGATACTTTGTTGGATCTCTTTATGGGTACTTTAAAGGAGAGCATTCAACATGAGGTGTGACTTTTTGAGCCTAAATCCTTGGATAAATTTTTCAATGTGAAAAAAAAGGTTGAAAGTAAAAATATTGATACTAGAAATGTTACCACTAACACCCAGAAAGAGTGCAATGCTCTCACTCCTTATCTCACTCAACCTACAAGGCTAACATCTTCTTTCATCCAATTAATTAGATGTCAGCCTTGTATGTTGAATGAGGTAAGGAGTGAGAACATCTCACTCTTTCTAGGTGTTAGTGGTAACACTTCTAGTATCAATATTTCTACTTTCAACTCTTTTTTCACATTGAAATCTTTATCCAAGGATTTTGACTCAAAAAGTCACACCTTATGTTGAATGCTCTCCTTTAAAGTACCCATAAAGAGATCCAACACAGTATCATTTGGAATGTTCTTCATTCTAAGACATAATTTTTTAAATCACTAAATGTGCTATGTAATTGGACCCCTTTGCCTAAGATTTGTCAATTTCCTAAAGAAGGTGTTGTTTGAACTTGAATTGAACAAAGTTCATTTCTTGAATATGGTATGAACAACTTAGTTCATAAATCAAATATCCAAAATAAATAGGATAAGATAAAAGAATCCATATGGATTGAAAAAAGATATTGAATAAAATATGAGAGATGATGATGATACAATGCCATGTGACTGTGTACTTATAGAATTGATTGGTCACAATGGTTAATAGATCATGTCCCTTCATTTGGTCATGTCTTTTAGATAGGATGTGTCCTTTAATTTATTATTAATTATTATTGTTATTATTATTTAGCAATGTTTATATATTTAGATGTTAGCCTTAATTCACCTTAATTTATCAAAGCATTTTAGACCTAGTCTAGGGGTTAATATTGTTTACCCCCCTAGGGTTTGTCTTTGGCTAGCTCAATACCTAGGTTTTGTGATGGTATAACCTCTAGGGTTTGACTTAGTTCAAGTAAGGTCTTGTTGTTAGACGCTAGAGAGAGAAAATGACACCTAGGGTTTATGATGGTATAACCCCTAAGGTTGGTTTCATAGAAGGTTTGACTTGGTTTAATGATGGTATAAGTCCAAGTTTAGGTCTTCAACCCCCTTTCTTTCCTTTGGCAATCTTACAAGAGTTTGCTTTGACTCCATTTTCCCAAAGAAAGGAAAACAACACTAGTTTCCTTGCTTACAAGTGTTTGCAAACCCTAATACTCTCACTCTTTCTCGAAACTAACTTGTTGGGTGGATGCTTAACCACATTCTTGTGCTCAATCTAGCCCGACGCCTTGCAAATCATCCTTTTTTTTTGTTTTTTTATAAAAGCTAGTTACAACTTTAACCATATTGCGGTTAAAGTTGCTTAGAATCATTCTAGCTATTGGATCTTGTTCAACTCAATAAGGGCTACATTTTAATATTTTTATTGCTAATTTTGAAGGTTGATTTCTTGTTGTTGTTACAAAATAGACATTACTGATATACATTACTATTTACCGCATATTTTACTACATTAGCCTTTTTATACTCGAGAGCCAATGTTCTCGGTATTATTTGCATCATTTAGACTTGGTAATTGTTGATAAACACTCAAGACACCTTGCACACAAGTCACACACCGATTATCTTATCTTATTCTCACCCTTTCCCTAACTCTAGCCTATCCTTTTGAGGTGACCAAAATATGGGGTCGTAGGCTTGACTAATCTTATTATAGGATCCCTTGTGGTCATTAGGGAAGCCTCCCTGTGTTTGAACTGTCCTTCACTAAGGTGATAGTGGTAGGCATTCCTATTTTGTTACACTTGTTTTCTGCTTGTGAAGGCTTTGCACAAGTGATAGATTTTGTGATAGCATTTTGGCGTTGTTGTCGGGGATAATTGAGTCATTCTTCCTACGACACTTTCTTGGTAAGCATGTTTTCCAAAGCCATATTATCCTTATTACTTGACGACTCCATTGAGGGAAGAATCCCTTTATCTTATCTTGATGATATTTGTCTAACAAAGTTGTTTGGAGACTCCATTGTACCCAAGTATTGAAAGCACTAAACAAGAGCCTAATAGAAGGTTCGTCGATCCGTCTAAAACCTATCAAAGAAAGCTTCCTCATAATTATCCCATAGTCAAGTCCTTTTTTGGAGGAAGTATTCCTTTAGCTATAATGGCTCAACCTCAATGAATTTAGGTTGTAAGTGTCTTCAAGCATTTGGACATGTTTGTAATCCCAGGATATCCTTGTGCTATGCCTCAAAAGCTTGCGAAATGGGTGCCTAAATTCTCTGGGAATAATGTCATTATGTCAAAGAAAATTTATCCAATTTTTGGGGAGCCCTTGAATGCAACTTCCCTCTTAATAATGATGATGAATTTAAAATTACGAGACTCTTTTCTGCTACCCTTGTGGAATATGCTAGAAAATAGTACAATAGCCATGTATCAAAACTTGGGATGATTTCTATAAAGCTTCCATGAAAAGATGGGGCATTGAGAGGGATCCTATAATGCTATTGTTGCAATTGAATGAAGCAAAGAAAAGGGACAATGAAATTGTTAAGGAATTTAATGTTAGATTTGAGAATTTACTTCAACAAATCCCTGACAATCTTAGCCCAAAGGACGATGTTGTTGTCCTCCTCTATACCAATGCCTTTGAAGAGAAATTTGGGTTTACGCTTAAAGACAAGTCCCTAGAGACTCTTGGAGAAGCATAAGATCAAGCCGTTAATATTGAAGGAATTATTCTATCTTCTACGATGGAACCTTTCCACACTCCTAGATTCAAGGCTGAGACCAAGCTAATTACCTTGCACAATGTTGAACCTACTCAAGATCCTATAATGACGATAACTCAAAGGTTTGAAGAAATCATAAACAACTTGGCCCAAAACCAAACCCTGATTATGAATAATATTACTAACATGGAAAGGGTGCAACAACATGCTTTATAATATATGCCCCAATACAATGGTCAATTGCAAAGAAGAAACCCTGGGTGGAAACCTAGACCTCCAAATGAGCAAAAGGTTTCTAATACTTTAGCACCCACTAATGTCATAAGACAAGAAGAGAGCCCTTGGTTCTTTCCTTGTGGGGATGCTCATTAGGAACATGAGTTTCCCAAGCTTTAGGATGAGAATGGTTATGGTGAAGACTTTATGAACTTTCTCGACACGATGGACCCTATTGATACTATATCTTCCCAAGAGTACTTTAACATCACCATGGAACAACTCGAACATGACAAACAATAAGCTATTAGGCAAGCTAGGATGGATATGTTGAATAAGATGGATGAAGAATCAAGGGAAAGACTTAGGTGGAAGGAACTCCAAGTTTACACTGGAAGGAAAAATGCACCTAAGACCCTCCCTAATGATCAACGATTCCCTTAACTTAAACCTCCTTTGCCACCAAGTCCTCCATCGTAATCAACCTTACTTAAGGACAATAATATAGACTTGAATATTTATTTCAATAATATTTTGATGAAGGTTAATGTACATGTCCCCCTCAAAGAAACAATGAAGATCCCTTCTATGAGGAACAAGGTAAAGAAAAATTTGAATGCCCAAGAAGAATACGAGGATCCTCATATATTATTGCAGGCTAATATTTTGAGCCAACTAGAGAAAAACATGTCCCTTTTTTCATTTCTTTAGTAGTGAATGATTTATGGCTTCGTAATTGTATGCTTGACTCTGGTGCATCTGTTAATGTAAGGAATTTAAAGGTCATGAAATAGTTAGGATTAAAAATCACATGACCTTATGGAAATGTTTGTGGAATATATTCAAAGACTATTAAGGTATGTGGTTTGATTAAGGATCTCAAAGTCCACCTTGCTAGTTATCTTTAGGTTTCTATTGTGATGGATGTTGTAGTCATTGATGTGCCCGATGCTTGGGGAATGCTTTTATCTAGGAAATGGGTTGGAACTTTAGGTGGGAGGCTACGGATGGATTTAACTTATGCCACCATCCCAATAGTTAATGGACATTACAATACTTTATATGATCAATCAAGAACCAAAACACATGTAGAAGACCCTAATATTGTGGATATAGGGAGTGATCATGAGTTTGACATCCCATTGAAGTTATGCGAAGACAACCATCAAGGACCTTTGAATCCTCCTTTTGATACTTACCTTTCTTAGGAATTGGATGAGTTCCCTTTTTCTCAAGAATATGACATTACTGATGTAATAAGGCCTAAAGGTAAGGACTACCAAGAGCAATTGGATAAATACAAAGATAAAGACTTGGGCTCTATTATGATTTTGAAATAAGGTAATGAAAAGAAATTGCATTTGACTGAATATGATCAAGAGAGCATTCCCTTGATAAGGTCCCACCCTCCTACTTTGGAACAAGGAAAATACACTAAATATGGTGAAGAAGTGGTTGATTCCAAGGTAAGGGAGGAAGATTTTCAACTAGGAGGACTAGTATCCATGTGGGACAAGAGGAAGGGTAAGCCTAATTTGCACAATGAGTTTAACTATTTATGGCAAGGCCCTTATAATATTAAGAAGATGTCTGAGTATGGTTCCTTTTTTTTATCCATGCCAGAGGGAAGGAGACTACCACTACCCATTAATGGGTCCCTTCTCAAACCTTATTTTACAGAAGGAATTCGACTTCTTATCCTAAGCCTAAGAGTACATTAGGGTATGTAGGTGATGTTGTGTGCTTGATTTACTACATTGTTTTCCTTTTATTGATGGTATTCATTGATTTATCATGCATTCATGTTAGCTTAGCATTTATGTGTTATAAAAAAATGATATATTAATGAAAATGACAAAAAAAATTCTTTCCTGCAATGGTTTTATATTTCATAAACCAGGGTGGATGACATCCCCTTAGCTTGTAGTATTGATGTGTTCATGTTAGGATGTATAAGTATTATAGAGTGATACAAGTTACAAGTCGTGGAGTACCAGAGATGTTGAGGTTCTCATGCGCTCTATGGTGAGCACATGTCCCCGTGTTGGAGCTAGATGTTACCCCCTTCTCACCCAGGGGTAACTAGAGGAGATCATGTCTCATGGACTACAATGAATATAGTGATCCCAACGATGATAATGATTGATATTATCATGGGAAATAACCCATCATCCCTTGATATGCCTCACTCATCATCAACACAACTCACTGCACTTGATCAACATGTTTCATTGGAAGAGGGTGGTCCGACACATCAAGAGGTACATTAGTCCTTGTTTCATATAAAGTGTCATATTTAATGCATTTGGCACATGAGTGAGGATCATGGGTTGAAGTTGGATAATGGATCATAAGATCAATAACTTATTCTTTTTTCCTTGTTTCAACATGGTGGCCATCATTAGTGTCCTATTCATGTGTTGTCATTCTTGGGGAATATGGGTACTACCAGGAGGCTTTGATAAGGGTAACATACCATTTCCCCCCCATACTTAAAATCTTCCATCATAGGGCCTTCTATAATGTAATAAGCTTCAATATGGTTGTTCCATGTACACCAAAAAGGACCATGGTTCATTCTTCTATGAGAAGAGGGGCTATAATGCCAAGGTTGATGTAGCTGATATAAAAATGATGAAAAATAAATAATGATATGAAAGAAAGAAGAAATAATGGGATAATGAATAACCAACTCAAAAACCTAAGGTCATCTTGATCTCTACCCCCTCTAATGTTAATCACCATTAGTCCTAATGCACCAAATGCATAATCATAAGAAGGAATTTATCCTGGTAAAAGAATATCAAAAGGCAAGATAAGGGGTTTGGAATGAAAAACATACTAAGGAAAGGGAATCTCAAGAAACACACGCTCCCTCTACAAAGGCGCTCATGAAGATGGACCAAATATGGTGCCTTGCATGTTAATGACACCATCACCATGAAGTCATCCCAACATATTTTCATCAACCATACTTACACTTAGATGGGTTTCTCGGGAAATAACCCTCTACCTGGGTACTGACACACCTAATAGGGCCTTTTGATGGTCCTCCCATACCTAAACTTGCTAAATTGCATAAAGTCTCAAGCTAATGTGAAGTTTGAAGGGGATACCTAATGTGAATTTCTTATGTGTCTCCTGTATTAAGTGATGGCCTAATTTGTATGTTTCAAAGGACTCTTGAACCTTACGATTGTTGGTATCACTTGATCCTATGACTTTGATTTATTTTGGTGCACCTGACATGGTCCTTTGGAAGATGTCCCATTATTTCATCGAAGACGTTGTACATTTTATACAAAACATGGCACATGTGATGCAAAGCGTTGGGTCACCTGATGACTTGACACATTTAGACTTACCCTCTTACATCTCCTAGACCCTGGATGATGGACAAATGAGCCTTCGTTTTGAAGATATGGTCATATTGGTTGACATATGGGCAGGAAGCCCAAACTTTTGGACAATGTACCCACAACATGATATCACTTGGTTTGAGGACATTGCCCTTGATGATGATTGGGCATCCATTGGAGAGGTGATGATCCCTATTTTCACCTTGGACGTTGATTATTTTGAGGATGGTGTCACACAATAATGGTTATGATGATGGTGGGGCTAACCCATCAGTAGGGAATCCTTGGTTGATGACTTGGGGCACTTGATATGACCTTTGATGAGGAGACATGATACTTCACCTTTCTCACACCACTTGACGACAAGATGAGTCCTTTGGAGGTCTCCTACACCTTCTTGGAGCATGACGTCACCCACACGTGTAACCTTGGAGGGTTTATTTTGGTGTATTGGCATGTTATTCTATTGTTTGAGGCTAATTGAGGGGTTGTCCTGGACCTATCTCACTTGTATCATTGAAGTTTTATATTTTGAGGGGCCTTATCACTAGGGTTGCCTTGTATAAAGAGGCTAGCACTATCTCCAAGCCAAATCAGAACTCACACCTGTGATTCATTATTACTACTTGTCTCTTCTCCTATCTAATTCACCATGGAGATCTTGTGCACACTTTTGGAAAGATGATCTTGCTCGAATGCTTTTTCTTGTTTTGATGGATGAATGTTGAGCTAGAGTTTCCTCATGCATAGCCCTTGATATAGTAAGTGTTCTTCTTCAAGTTTTAATGCTTGTTCATGGTGTATTTTGGTGGATGCTCTATTATAGGGTTAATTGTTGCTTGTTACTTTGTATGCAAAGTGCAATTTTGCTAGAAACCCTAAGAGGGATTAAGATTGTTTACGACTCTCCCTATTTTCACTTACCTTAATTTATTGAAGCATTTTAGACATAGTCTAGGAGTTAAGATTGTTTACCCCCCTAGGGTTTGTCTTTGGCTAGAGCAAGTGCTATTATGATGGTATAACCTCTATGGTTTGACCTAGTTCAAGCAATGCCATATTGCTAGATGTTAGGGAGTTAAAGTGAAACCTAGGGTTTATGATGGTATAACCCCTAGGGTTTGTTTCATAGAAGGTTTGGCTTGGTTTTATGATGGTATAATTCCAAGTTTGGGTCTACAACCCCCTCTCTTGCCTTTGACAATCTTCCAAGAGTTTTCTTTGACTCCATTTTCCCAAAGAAAGGAAAATGACACTAGTCTCCTTGCTTACAAGTGTTTACAAACCCTAATACATTCACTCTTTATTAAAACTAACTTGATGGGTGGATGCTTAACCACATTCTTGTGCTCAATCTAGCCCAACGCCTTGCAAATTAACATATTTGTTTGTTTATGTTATAAAAGTTAGTTACAACCATTAGGGCTACGTAAAATTGTTGATAACATACTTAATATTGTGGTCAAATTTGCTTAGAATCATTGTCTAGCTATTGAATCTTGTTCTACTCAATAACGAATACATTTTAAGACTTTTATTGTTAATTTTGAAGGCTGGTTTCTTGTTGCTATTACAAAATACACATTGCTGATATACATTACTATTTATTGCATATTTTACTACAACGACCTTTTTATACTTAATAGTTGGTGTTCTTGGGATTATTTGCATCATTTAGACATGGTAATTGTCGATAAATACTTGAGACACCTTGCATGCATGTGACACACCGATAATCTTGTCTTATTTTCACCCCTTCCCTAACTCTAGCCTATCCTTTTGAGGTGACCAAGATATGGGCCATATGATTGGCTAATCTTGCTAAAAGATCCCTTGAGGTCATCGGGGAAGTCTCCCTTGTGTTGGACTCGTCCTTCACTAAGATGAGGGGAGTGTTTACTAAGGTGACATTGATAGGCATTCCTAGTTTGTTACACTTGTCTGCCACTTGTGAACGCTTTGCACAAGTGACATATTTTGTGATAACAATGCCCATAACACTTATTATATGCAGGTGAATCCTCATTCATTTACTTTACATGGACTATCTCATTTGTACTTTATTCTCTCATCTAGTATAAATGCACTCATTGTTATCATGCCAACTTGAATATAAAGAAATATAACCCATATATGTTAGAGGTGTTTCCTAAGGTACATGCTTCGGCTCACCAGTGCAATGCTTCTTCAAGTGCTTGTATCTATATGCTTACATGCCAACATTGTAAGATCTCTTGAGTGATATTGTGCTTAAGTGATTCATCTTGCTTTCACAGTGCATTTATTGTGTTTTGAAACAAATGCACTTCAAAGCCTTTGAAATGGGAGAAAAAAATAGAAATCTAATATGGTATGGACCTAGTGCATATTTGAGGCCTCTTAAGGCCAAATCTTGTATCCTTGCTCCCAAATGACAGTGCTTGTAAATTAGTAGGAAGGATCTCAGTTTGCTTGGTGACAACTACTTGTCCAACATGGAGCATACATGTGAAGTAATAAAAATGTGTTTGATGACATTTAGACCTTAGGAGGCGAACAATGTGAGATGGAAAAAGGTCTAATTATCTCACCCAAGACTAGTTGCATGCAAATTTATCATTGTTGAGATATATCAAGAAAGGTTATAGTACGTGGGAATCATTTAACAACAAAGATGATATTTTTGTTGTCCATTTCCTTTCATGAGGTAACAATGTTATATAATGTTGGGGTCATGAATTCTCAGGTTGTGACATTTTGTATGAATAATAATACGTTAGTTACAAAGTCAACTTGTTGCTATTGAGAACTTTGTTGAAGATGTTGCTAAGAATGACAATGAGGAGCTTGTGAGTCTACCAGAGTTGTTCTCTAGATTGGACCTAAACCCATGCACAAACAAGGACAATGATGATGAGGTGATCTTGCATGCAAGGAGGAAATTGGCAAAGGGGAAGTGAAGATTGAAAGGAAAGTTGCTCTAGTTAACCAAGTTTCATGTAGGAAGATATGAAGTGGTGTTTGCCTTGATCTAAGGTGGTGAGGAAAAAGATATCAATCAACAATGACATGACATCCAAGATGAGTGAAGGTGTGAGTTGAGGAGAGGAAGTCCAAAGGCACTCCCATGTGGTAAGTAATATGACACCAATTATGAAAAGACAAAAGTTTCCCACCTTCAATGTTGTATATAAAGGTTTTTATTTATTAATAAATAAAGGTGAATCCATGAAGATGAGTTAATATTTTTCTTTCTTTCAACATGGCAAAATGTTGTTTTTACTAGTTGTTCAACTTTTGGAAATCATAACTTATAACATTTGGAACATCAATTTGCAGTAAAATGATGATTTGTATCGAGTTTTTTTATTCTTCATATTAATTATTTTCATGAAATTTTTTAATCGACATTCAATATGCCAATTTTGCATTTTTGTGACGATGTATTTAAAAAATGCAAGATGGATAGTGAACAATGTTTGTGGACAACATTTTTTCAACATTTAATTTTTATTGTAGGCAAAAAAATCTATACTACAACAATCTACATCGATTGTATTACTACTATATTATTTTTGTTGTAATTTGCATTGATTAAAAAATATGGCATAAAATATGCACTTATGTTTTCCTTACATTCCTATTAAATATTAAAAACATACGAATACTCTTTTTCAAAGCATGATCCAAGCTCCTACATCTAGACTTTCACAACTATTTTTGTTGTGTGTTTTTTGGGATATTCAATTTTCATTTCATCGATTTGTAAAGAGATTAAAGTGAAATACTTATAGGTTTTCAAAGAAAATTAGTTAAAATTTGAAAATCATAATGAAATTAGGAAAAATTATATAAGTAGAAAGTAGATTCAATGTTGAATCTAACTTTATTAGGTTTGACAACAAATTTGTGAAATTTGGTAGGGTTTGCTCCTTTTGAAGTTGGAGAAACTTGGAGAAACATGGAGAAAATCTAACTCCATTGTTGTAGTGTTGACTATGGAATATCTATTTGGTAAAATGTTAGTTTTAAATTTCAGCCCAAAGAATATTCCTACTCTCAACCAAAAACTCTTTTCCATTTAGAGTTAAAAGATTCTCGCTAAATATGATACTGTATTTTCACTTAAAGATTGTGAGACCAACCCACATTAGCTTTTCCATTTTTTCCAACCAAAATTTGTATTTATTCTTTCAATCGAACTACATTTTATCCTATTCAACTACACATTTTAACTTTGGCAAAGGCCCGAGAACATAAAATAATATGTTTTTTCAATTTTCAATTTTTTTTTTGGCTTTAAGTTTCTTGTTAGTTATAGAATTTGTTTTTTGGTCTCAAGGTTATTACTGGCTGCAAGATCTTGGCTTTTGCTTGGAAATAAATTATTTAGAAAAACATTTTACATATACACAGTCTAAAGATTGAGTAAGCATGAGGAGTAAAAGTTATTATAACAATCTTTTTTTATCACATTTGAACTGACGATATCCATCACTTGCAAAAACAAGGAAATCATGGGGGACAAAAGAGCATGCCAAAAACATTTGAGAATTGGAGATGTAAATGATGATGGACACGTTGACGAAGAGTGAAAGGACTCTAGCTACAATGAGGAAAGGCATGGAATTGATGATCAAATCAAAGAGGAGGCTAATACATTGATGATTCCATAATTGATTGTTAACTTTATTGATATCCAAATTGATGATGAATTCTTAGAGAACATTGATATAATGAAAATTGAAGAGTTGGGGCCCAAAATCTCTGATTATACTACAGGAAAGTGTGTTGGTAAGATTTTAAAAAAGTAGGTGTTAAAATTCTACAAAGAAGCAAAGGTAAAGCATATTGTATCTAAAAACATATCTATGGATATCAAAGAATTTGTAAGGTCATGAACATTCAATGTCAAGGTTGCACGTAGAGCTACACATGTAGTTGTTGTTAGACCAACAACTTCAACAAAAATGTTTATTGACATGCACAACAAGAATATTGGGAACCTCATCAAAGACACTCCAAAAGCATAGACAAATCAAGATGCAGTTAAACGTGAATGATGTCCCTGCTTGTTGGGCCATTGTTTTGTAGAATAAACATGTAAGGACAAACTTCAAGAAGGTATTAGAGCTATAGTGCATGAGTATTGGGTGTCAAATTCTCACATTTTACTAAATAAAAAAGTGTTGGGACAACACCAAATATCAAGAGGTAAGCATGAAGAACATGTGAACTATTTATTGAGATTACTCAAGTTGAATTGTTCAATAATTTCAAAGAAAGTCACCATGATATAGATCTTACAATCAACATGTTTGTGGAGCTTAAACCATGGTATGCTAGCCTTATCATCGTTTATGACATGTGTCATTGTCATTACCAAGTGGAATTTGAATTATGTTAAAAACTATTGGACCGACTCATCTCTTCTATCCACAATTCGTGCTTTTATATTCTAGATATTATGTGAAAGAGTGGTTGATAAGTTATTTTACCAAAAACAATGTGTTAGTGGAAAAAAATGCA